>DWCF01004913.1:0-15318 GCA_018230265.1 Delias oraia | reverse complement strand
GCAGAGTGGGACGTCCCGCCACACGATGGAAAGACGATCTAACAAAGGTCGCGGGCAACCGCTGGATCCAGATCGCTCAAGATAGCAGCGGGTGGGCGTCTATGGGGGAGGCCTATGTCCAGCAGTGGACTTAAATGGGCTGATGATGATATATAAGTAGTGATGAAGTATTTTTAATGATAAAGCTATTTTCAATGATTCTTAAATAGTTGATACTTCAGATTAATATATTATTAATTTAATTTTTTTAGTAAAAATCTTATTAGTAAACAATTTATCTCGTCAATATTTTGTTTTATTTACCATTCAATGCTCAAGTATTTTAACTATTTTGTTATTAAAAGCCGGCAACGCAGCTGCGGTCCAACTGGATACTCTAACTATGGATCACTCGATCAGCGAAACGCAGTACAAGTACCATTTCACGCTGAGCATTCTGTGAGCCCGTGACTTCGGATGAGAAATTAAATCATATACATTAAAATTTTCTTTTTATTTTAACGAAAAGTCCCAACTCATAATTTCCTAGTGCATAATTTTAGATTATTATTAATAATAATTATAAGCTATCAATTGCAGTAAATTAACTTATTTTATGTTTTAGATCTGAAACCGGTATTCGCTGTCTCTCAAAGAGGAAATACAGTCATAACAATTGGGAAGTATCGCTTCAATCGAGTGGCAACACACGGCAATCGTTCGCGGTGGGTGTGCGTGAAGGCGAAGTCGGGTTGCAGAGCTTCTCTTCGCACAGTTGACAACGCCATCGTTCGAGTTTGGGGCCGCCACCATCCTATAGCTCATACAACAGCGAATAGATGCTAAGAAAATCCCAACATCTAGGTTATAGATTAAAAAAAAAAATTAAAAAAAACGTCATCAACCTTTTTAAAAATTCGTAGCTACGTGCTACGTGCTACGAATATACAAAAACGCTACGAATATGCATACACACACATTTATATTTAAGAGATTTATTTGTATGTTCAGGGTGTGGAAATAAACTAGAGTTTGTCTCTCTGAAAATAACGAAATAACACCTGTCGATTCGCACTAATACTGCAAATAGATTTAGTTATTAATTTAACATAAGTTTTTGTTAGTCTACCGTAGAGAATAGCGCAACTCTTCCTATCTACTAATGTATATCTACTTTATGTCCATTTAGTGCCTTTTTATTCATATAGATCATAATCTCTCTCTTTCTATTAGTTACATAGGATAAGTCATTTGTATTTTAGAATAAGAAATGTACTTTAAGCATCAACACAATCGATGCGCGGCGCGGTGTCCATGAGCAACGGTGTTCTCTTGCCAAACAGAAGTCGCTCCCACCTGCTCCGTTGTCCGCTATAGATTGTGTGTACTATAAAAAATAAAAAAAAAAAAAATAAAAAAAAAATAACAACTTACTAAATATTATTACCGTATGATGTCATGACGATAATAAAATTTAATTGTATTTGATAATTTTACTATTATTATTTAGATTTGTAAGTTAACTTTTCCACATTTATTTTGTAAGCAACATTTTGCTTTTTTACTTTGTTTAATGCGCTTCAAATCCCGAGTTTGCCTTCTGGCAACAATGTTAAATGAGGGATTTTTAGGTTTCCTATAAAAAATTGCATGTATTTTTTCGATTGTAACATTTATTCATATGATTAACATTTGAGTCATAAGTTGCTTTCTAAAGTAATGGGCTAATTTTGTATTATTATCATAATATAATAAAAATTGGTTTTCATTTTTTACTTCTACTACTGAAAAGAGATGTTTTGAACCTGTCAATATGTCTGTCCACCGAGAGGTTGCTATTAATGTAATTCTATGATTGATATAACTTTAGGTTACATTTTATCTTAATCAATCAACTTTTCTTTTAATTGCGATATTTTTTGACTAGTATTTTTAATGAGTGGGCGTTTTTAAGGCGTGGTGCCTTAAAAACTCAACACTGCCTCTCTCAAACTCAAATGCCTGCAAGGTCCAAACCAACACGACTTGAAACTTAGAAGATAGTGTTGATGTTGTAAAGCCTGGCATCTCACCCGCAGCTCATGCGCTGCAGGTGTCCGTGGGCGAAAGGCCGTTTATCGCAGGCGAGCCTCCTGTTCGTTTGCCGCCGTTTTCATACAAACAAAAAATCTACGGTCTGAAACTTAGTTTTTTTCAATCATAAAGATAGGTGGTCTTTCGGCCGCCCATAGATTACCGCGTATAGGTGATATTGTCTCCGGAAACTTGTCGGCTTCCAGAAACACCATTTAATCAGTGAAACTACATAGTGAGTCTACATATGCTTCAGCATGACTTGAGTAAAATTCAATGTGTTTTCGTTATGTTATATCGCTCATCTGTATAATTAGATTATCCAATAAAACATACTTTAATTTGAATCAATAGTTCTTATGTGATTAATAAAATTATTATAGTATTTGAGAGCCTCGTAGCTTAATGGTTTTAAAAGTATACTATGAAGCGAGAGGTATCGAATTCTAACCCCGGTCGGTCCGTACAATTATAAATTATAATTTATTCGGTCTGGAAGGGCTTGACAGTGGCCGGGCGAGTGTCTTAATACTGTCACACCCGTGGGAAAGCCATACTGAGGCATATGCTGACGTACTAATTGGGCCGGCTCGCCCGAAGTGATACCATGGGCTTACAGAATACTCAGCGTGAAAAGGTATTTGTAATATGTTTCGCAGAATGAGTGAGGATATCGGAGGCCCTTAAAAGTGCCGCTTCAGCGGCGTAAAAAGCCAGCAACACAAACAATGAGCGGTTGTTTATGGGTGGCGGTGTTACCATATAGGAGCCCCACCTGCTCCGTTGTCCGCTATACTATAAAAAAAGTCACAACTATATTTCATTTACAAAAGTTTATTGAACGTAATAGAAAGCAGTGAAATAGAATTAACACAAGCGGAAAAGAAATTATAAAGCAAAAGCAAAGCAGGAACAAATTGACAGCAAGCATAATTAATTCAATAATAAAAAATAAGAACTTATAAGCTCGTGAGACGATCGGCCGATATGAAACGGAGAAGCGACCGCTTCGCGTTACAAAACATTTGTAACTGCCGGCTTCGGCTGCGGGCAGCAAGCACTGCGGCGCCACGTAGCGCGGTGGAATTACGTCACTGCATCGCGCGACCGACTCATGCGCAATAATAATTGCATCCTTAATAAAATCATAATAGAAATAGGTACACTACAATTGTTCTATTCTCTATATATATTTCTCTTGGTCAGAAGACATGGTAAAATAATTTTATTACACAACACATGACCACCCCTGCCGTGCATTTTTACCCGTGGGCGAGCCATGTTGAAGCATATGCGAACGCTCAATGGGCCGGCTCTTCCAAAGTGATACCACTGGCTCACAGAATGCTCAACGTGAAACGGTACTTGTACTGTGTTTTGTTGAGTGAGTGAGGATATCGGATACCCTTCAAAATGCCGTTTAAGTGGCGTAAAAAGCCGGCAACATGACCAATGCGCAGACTGTGGCGTGGTTGTCCATGGGCCGCCGTATTTTCATCGATTGCACACATATAAGCTGAACAGCTTCGAATATTTCTATTAGTATGGTATCGAAAAATTTCTAGAAAATTGATGTCTAATGTGTAAAAATCAATGGTCAATACTTTGAATATATTTTTTCTCTTTCCTGTTTAAAGTAGTATTTCATTTACATAAGAAAATGCTCATTTCATACCTTGTATTAGTCGCAGAGACAAACAGATAGTGGAACCGGTTCTAATGTATCTTTCTCTTATAGTTTTCTTCGGCAAGACGAAGCAGGGGAACCCAGCGCTGTATTACCATGGATTCAAATTTCTTCGGCACAGTTCAAGTAAAGGTCCGATGACCCGATGGGCTTGTAGCTTATCAAGGTTCGGTTGCCGGGCTACTGTTATCTTCTATGAAAATACCATTACAAAAATACTAAATAAACATACTCATGACTAGGACAATTTTTGATGAATATCATAGTTTTGGCAGCAACGTGAAATTTATATATATTTTTATTATGATTTAGCACGCGACGGAGTAGTCGAGTCTCCCTTATGGATAGAGATCACAGCCGCCCATGGATAACCGCGCTACAATACGCGCTTTGGTAGCTTTGCCGGCTTTTTACGAAGCATAGGAGCATACCGGAGGCCCTTAAAAATGCCGCTTAAGAAAGTAACACAACCAAAGAACGGACGGCGGCGGCGTTTTCCTACCATTTAGCCTGTAACCTATAACCTGCTCCGTTGCCTGCTATACGAAAAAAAAAATCTAATCTAATCTCGTAAAGAGTTTTTTATTTAAATCGTTCTGGTATTGCGTTGTTTCCTGCCAAACTTTTTAAGAATCGATCGATATTCATTTTTCATACCCCTAAATGTAGTTTTTGGTTGGAAAACCAAATTGGTTTTTTTTGTAATTTGAAAGTTTTGTAGATATTGAAAATTACTGCAACGTTTGCTCGGAATACTTTTCCATAAAGATACTTTAAGTAGTCGCGGTCGATAGATATTTCGCTACTCTTCTACTTCTAATCTACTCACAATGAATTTGTTTACGCAATGTATCGAATTGAAATATCCCGGTGTTAATCAATTGTTTAACTTTTTTAAAATATATTGTGTATATATATTATGTGCGTATAAATTTCTAATAATATAATTACCGAAGTTTTCCACCCCTTACACATTTTAATTTTTTATGTATGCGTAGTATTTAAATAGTTTTTGAATTCATTTGATTATATTTACTATCACTAATTACCTTTAAGTACAGATTAATATTAAAAAAAATAAGTTTTATATTAAAATTTTTGATTTCTCTATAAATTATTTATCCACAATAGAAGACTTTAATCCCTTCGGCCCCAGCGTTCATTTCAATTGACACAATTTATTATTGCATATAAATTGAAAAAAGATAAAAAAAATGCTAGTATAAATATTTGTCTTAGTTTTATTTTATTTACTCCATAATGACTGGATCTATTGAATTTGAAATTTTTTATTCTGCATTAAAATTGCATTAGCAATAATACAATTTATACATGTAATTTTAAAATATAAGCAAAATGAAGCATATGCTGACGCACAAATCGGGCTGGTTCGTCCGATGGATACCACGGGCTCACAGAATACTTAGCATGAAACGGTACTTGTATGTATTTTGCAAAGTGAGTGAGGATATCGAAGGCCCTTAAAAGTGCCGTTTAAGCGTAGAAAACCGGCAACGCAACGGTGCTTCTACTGTCTTTCACTGAGTGAGTGAGAATATCAGAGACACTTAAAAGTGCTGCTCAAGCAGCGTAAAAACCGGCAACACAACCAACGTGCGGACTGTGGCGCGGTTGGTGATGAGCAGCGTGCTCTTACCATATAGGAGAGCCGCCTGCTCCGTTGTCCGCTATTCCTTAGAAAAATCTACATTTTTACTTGATGTGAATTGTATGGACTTGGTATTGCTGCGTATGTGTATAAGAGAGAAACGCTACGTCTTTACTTGCATCAGCAAGAGTCTCGGCTTAATGACACGTGTTGGTTTGGTTTTAAGGTTGTAGGAAAAAATTGGCTTACTACTACATAGTTCAAAAACATTAACTCAATACTAAAATTTTATATACAAATATAGCAATAGAAAATAGATTTTTTTTACGGAAATTTCAAATTGAATTCCTATTTTTCAGTTTCATACGAGTTGACGCAGGACGGTAAGCAATTCCTCTATATGCAAGGACAACGGTTCAGGATACATCAGAATGAGGGGGAGAAAGTCAGGTGGCGCTGTACTAAGAAGAGTCAGGGCTGCAAAGCTTTCATCATAACTATGGATGGTGTTGTATTGAAAACTCGTCAGGATCATAACCATTAAGACCGGCTTGACTTTCAAGGTCACCTGAGGTCCTCCGGAACATGCCAAAAACTGAACAATTTTAGATATATTATTATTTATTAAATATGGACTATGATTTTTGGTCGTTCCGGTTCACCGAACAACGTGTCCCTATTTAGGGTCTTTCAAAAGATGGGGTCGATGTTAATAATCCGTGTCGGCTATTTAGTTTTGGTCAATCTTTTCACCCGTGGGAGAGCCATGCTGAACCTATTTGCTGACGCAAATTAGGCTGGCTCGTCCGAAGTGATAACACGGGTCCACAGAATACTCAGCATGAAACAGTACTTGTATTGTGTTTCGCAGTAAGTGAGGATATCGGAGGCCCTTTAGAAACGTACAAAGCCAGCAACACAATCAATGCGCGGACTGTGGCGCGGTTGTTCACGGGCGGCGGTGTTCTTTTAACGTTTAGGAGACCAAACTTTGTGCACATTGCGATCCGTCCTTGCTGAAAGACCCTATAATATTCAATAATATACTAAATAAATTCTATTATATTATATTACAGTATTTTATATAATTATTAAATAAATTGCTAATTGTTTTAAAGCCTACGAAGCGAATGGTAGCGGGTTCGATGCCTGATTTCCAGATGAACCCGCGTTAATTTGTAGACGGCTAAAAACCTCTCTGGTCAACAGTGAGAAACCGAACAAAAAAAATAGGTGCGTTTTTGTTAAAACGTATTATTGCTGAAGTTTTAAAATCTATACAATTGTATAGATAGTGCATATTAATCTATTTATAAATAGGAAATTTTCATTTTTAACTTAAATTCTTTCGTCCTCTATATTTTCGAATATAATTACTTCAGTCCCGGAACGGGTATATCATTACTATGTATAGGTATCTCATAATATAAGACTTAAATTATTTCATATGCTAAACCAGTGTTTTCCAGTCTGTGGTCCGTCGACCCGCGGGTATATGTATGGGGGTCATCTCTGGACTCTACACAAATTCTGATAATAACTAAGAAATAGCTAATCGGTTTCTTGCTGTTTATTTTATTAAGGGTTAAGTTATTTGGAGGTAAGAACAATGAGCCATCTATGTAGTCGTATGCAAACCTTTTTAATTATATATGATATACTTTCCATGTATGTAATTATATGTTTAGACATGACATAGCGAAATAATGACTCTTTGTGACTTCAGTATATTCGTGGAAAACATTTGATAAATTAAATGTTGAAGTTTGATATATTTTCTGTTTATCTGTAGACTGACCTTAGTAATAAGTGTTTATCTCTATGTAGCAATAGAAGGGTTTACATGAACGCGGATGAGAAGAGAAGAGAAGAGATTGGTAGAAGAGTCTATGTAATACCGTCTGTGATTTTCTATTTGTATAGAAGTAGTGATAAATCAGGTAATTACTTGTTGAGGCATTTTATACCACACACCACCGCTGCAGAGTTCTTTTCTTATCATGCAATACAACATATAGAAAAAATATATAAAGATAAATTTTAAAACGGATTACCTTCGGCTGTATATACTCAAACCCCGCATACAAACACAAATATAATAAAAGATGAAATTTGGACCACCAATATAAAGAAATTGAATGAATAACCAATAGAAAAATTGAAAAAAAAATGCAAAAGTCAAAATTGAACACATAAATTAAAATCAGTTTTTTTTTGAAATGACTAACTTGCTGTATGACCGAGCGGTCCTGACAGCATTATCGCGGGCTTTGGGGGCGAGCGAAGCTCGCCCATTAATTACGATTAGCACAAGGGCGCCTCCTGCGAGACTCGAACCTCGGCTTGGACAATCGTGGGTTGAATGTTAAAAATCAGTAATTAAGGAGAAGCAAAGGCAATTCAGGATCATGATCCCAGGGCTCCGACAAATCGAAACAAATCAAAAATCTTTTATTCATCATAGGATTTAACAATCATTCGATAATTGTCGACTATTTACAACAGTTGTTGACGTCAAAAATAATTTACTTTATTAAGTTTTCACGGCGTTTCACAACGCGCCATTTTCTCCAATGACGTAACTTGGTTAGTCTACACTGTGATGTCAAAATGTATTTAACTAGTCCATTCAAAATTATAAAAAATAATATAATTGTGTACATTAGAGAGTGTAAAAAAAGACAACTATGACAAATTAGCAGTTTATGAGGTGCCTGCGCCAGACTCTTGTCAGATGTTTATAAATAAAAAAGCTGGAAAATGAGCAGGCTTACCTAGGGCAAACTGTCCGCCGACTATGGACATCCCAATCCTTTGCAGATCCGCTGGTGCGTTGCCGACCTTTAAGGAATATGTACGCTCATTTCTTGAAGGTCCCCCAGTCGTGGTTTGGAAATGTCCCTGCTGGCAGCTGATTCCACAAAGAGGTGATGCGCGACACAAAAATATTACTATTATAGGTACTCTTTTTCCATAAAGCTGGAGTTTAAGAGAAGGAAGACTTTAAAAAATCTTTTCAACGTGACTGGCACTATTTAATATTGGTAATGATTTTAGTTAGTTTCGAACATGGCAAGCAAGGGCAGCTGATCTTAACATGTAACGGCAAGCAGTTCACATTACACCAGAAAGAAGGATATAAACTGCGGTGGCGCTGCATCAGAAAGAAATATGGATGCAAGGTTTTTATAATGACAACAATTGACCATAAGTTATGCAAAATTCGTTGTAATCATGACCATGAATAGTTATTGTTTATTTAATAGAAGAACAAGTTTATTTTGCAAGCCTCATAGTTAAGCGGTTTAATAGGTCTACCATGAAGCGAGATGTATCGGGTTCGAATCCCGGCCGGATACTTATAATTTAATTTATAATTTATTTGGTCTCCTGACAGTGGCTGGGCGAGTGTCTTCATACTATCACACCCGTGGGAGAGCCATACTGCATAGAGCCATGTTGATGTATATGAAGACGCACTAATTGGGCCGGCTCGTCCGAAGTGATACCACGGGCTCACAGAATACTCAGCGTAATGGTAGTTGTACTTGAAACGGTGCTTCTACTCTGTTTCGCTGAGTATGTGAGGATAACGGGGGCCCTTAAAAATTGCCCTTCAAGTAGCGTAAAAAGCTGGCAACAAATAGGGGAGACCCACCTGTTACGTTGTCCGCTATACTATAAAAAAGACCTTATAAGCAACCGTGTAGTTGTAACGGGTTTGAATCCCGGCTGAATTGACTGAATCACGGCATTTATTATGGCGAATGTTGTATGGCACTGTTTCCCAATTTTTAGTACATGATCCCCCGGGAGTCTGCGAGTATTTCATGTAGATGTCCGCGGTGTGATCTCTGAAGAACGTGTAGATGAATTTATTCATCGAACATCGAGGAAGAATATTATTTAATTCGTATTACTTCAATGTTTGTCGTCTCAAAACGAATTGTTTTAAGGCTTTTTTTGCCGCGCACCACAACTCACTGATATCAGTACCGATACAGTACAATACAGTACCGAACGAACCCGATACCCCTCGTTACGTGGTAGACTGCTACACGACATAGCTACGAGTCTTTATTTATCATATATATGTAGATATTTTGTATTAATAATTTAGATAGTTGTTATAAGACATTTTTCAATATTAAATACTTGAATAATATTACAAACTTTTATAAATAATCCTTTAACTGTAATTATACCCGTTGTACAGTTATACTGAAACATATGGTAACACATAATTTGGTAAGGCTTGTCCGAAGTGATACCACGGGCTCACGGAATACTCAACCTGAAATGGTAGTTGCACTTCAAACGGTAGTCTAATGTGTTTCACTGAGTGAGTGAAGATATCGGAAGCACTAAAAACTTAAGCTTAAGACTGTGACGCGGTTGTCCATGGGCGGCGGTATTCTCTAACCATATAGGAGACCCGCCTGCTCCGTTGTCCGATATACCACAAAAAATGCTATTACAAATAATATGTCTATTTAGGCAGAGATAAGAGATCTCGTTCATTTGCATACTAATTGTATATTCTTTTTAGATTTCATACGCACGCTTCTACGGAACCGATATTGGGGTGATTCAACAAACATTTACGTGGGAGGACACAAGTTTTGCCGCCATTCCCGTTCTCTAGCTGGCAATAGGATCAGGTGGACCTGCTCCAAGAAACACAAGCTGAAGTGCAAAGCGTCAGCCGTTACGATAGATGGAGTGGTAGTATCAACAACCGGTCTACATTCCCATAATTAACGCTGGTTGGCATTACTAGGCAAGACTAGGGTCCTAAGCCTAAACCCTGATACTAATCCTTAAAGGCCTGTAACGCACCCGTGCCTCTGGTCCCTAGGGTTGTCCATGGGCGGAGGGCCACTTATTATACTATAAGCATACCTTTTTGATTAGCCTACAAAACAAAGTGTCGTTTCTATACCAAATCTCATTTAATTCTATTGAAGGTTGCGGGCAACCGCTGGATCCAGATCGGTCAAGATCGTAATAGGTGGGCGTCTTTGGGGGAGGCCTATGTCCGGCAGTGGACTTGAAAGGGTGATGATGATGAAGCCGACTTACAGCTTAAAAGCTCAGACTGGGTATGGAATCAGCTTTCGACAGCCGTTAAAAGGCTAATATGAAAAACAGCTATTGCTGCTGAAGGGAGTTTATGGTTATAACTCTGTAATACCGGGACTGTTAAAAATTAAATTATATTTATATGCTCAACATACATAGTATGAAGAATACCTTACGTCAGGGTATCCCCTCCTATGGTCCGCGAGTACATGTATAGGGACCCGTAGTGAGATGGCATCTCTGGACCATACCATGAATACCTGCTTTGATTATTTCGCTGCTTATTTTATTTATAGGTCCGTGAAAAGTGTTTTTGAACGCGTCGTAGATGAAATAGATTGGGGAAATATGTCGTATTCTCAGATCTTACAAAATTTCATAAGAATTGGTCAAATTGTCCGAGTTATGTTACAAATACGAATTTATATATTAGATTTATTATAGTGTATATACCATATATGTAATGTTAATATATTTTAAAAAATTCTCCTATATTTTATAGAATATGTGAATTTATTAATATTAACGTTTAGATTAAGTATTATAAAGATATTTTTATAATAACGTAAATTATAATTATTAATATTAATCATTCCAAGTACTGTTACGGTTTTTTTTATAATTATTTTATCGTTTTAGCACGTTAAATTTAAGCAAATTACAATATTTTTTGTAAGCAAAGCAGTTGACGTTTCGAGAAATTGTTGAATTTTAAAACAGTTGTTAGTACTATGAATATAATCATTTTTTGTAATTATTTGTGTTTTGAATGTGAAATCCTTGTGCTAGAATTATATTCTGCTGATAACCTTAATCTGGTACATATATATACTTTCTTTGATGGTATAGCGGACAACGGAGCAGGTGAGTCTCCTATATGATTATAAAACACTGCCAGCCATGGAAAACCGCGCCACAATTTGCGCATTGGTTATAATATATATATAATTATAATATATAATAATTATATAACAATTATAAATATAATTGGTTAATAAGCAGCATTTTAAGAGCCTCTGACATCCTCACTCATTTAGCGAAACACAGTAGAAATAACGTTTCGAATACAACTATCATTTCACGCTGAGTATTCTGTGAGCCCGTGGTATCTCTTCAGTCGAGCTGGCTCAATTTGTGCCATAGCATATGCTTTGACGTGGCTCTCCAATGGGTCATTTGTCATAATATGAAAGTGTTCTCGTTCTGTATGACAAGGTCAAAATCGATTATTTAACGACTACAAACTGAATCAGTCTTTGAGTGGTAGTTGTGAAGTGGTATTTGGATTGGGCAATACCTAAGTAAATAAACCTCAAGAAAGTTTATTGAAGGTAGAAGAAACAGGCAATTTTCTTTGAAAGGGCTATCTGGTGCGGTCTTCACCGCCTAAAACGGCCCTTTGGTGGCGAGTGAAGTAATTTTTAGCCGCGACTAGCGCAGAGCGCGTCTTCTGCGATACACGAACCTCGACTCGGGCCGTAGCGAGGTAATGGACCGCCTGAGCCTGAGCCGGTCGGAAGCTCACCGGAGTGAGTCTGGCGATATAGCTAGGTCCTCGCCTCTGTATCCGGCGGAAGCGGTTGTTATCACGATAATTTATGACCACGCCCTACACAGAACCATACCGTCGCAGTTTACCCCTGTCCCGCGACGGTGCGCGTGCGGGGTATTACGTCACCGCGCGGACGAGTCGCGCCTCATCACAATCTCAAAAATTTTAAAGAAATAGCCACACTACAGTTGTATGTCAACTGTATAATGATCTGGTTTGACTAATGGTTATTTATTTTCAGATGTCGAACTTATGCCGTGTGGGAAATCCTCCCACATACTTAGAATTGGTCGACATACGTACTCCGCATACTACTCGGGTCAATTGGGAATGAGCGTGTGGATATGTTCGAAAAGAAAAAGTCGAAAATGTACCGTCAAAGTGAAGACGATGGAGGATCAGATAATGTATATCAAGGGTCAACATAATCATGAATGATGTTCACAATGGCACGATTTTACAAGGACTGTGTTTCGCTTAGTGAGGATATCAAAGGCAATCGAAATTATGCCGCTTAAGCGGCGTAAAAAGCCGGTAATACAACCAAAAGCGCGGACAGTGGCGCCGTTATTCATGGGCGGCGGTCTAACAATATAGAAGCCCCTTCTGCTCCTTTCACCATAAAATATATAATATAATATTAGTATATATTTTATATTATTTATATATATTTTTTAGTATAGATCGGTCAAATTCGCTAGCAACTGTATTACGTAGAATTTTTAGTAAAGTTTTCATTAATTAAAATTAGGGTATTGAATTCATAAGTAATAGTAGTGGCACTATTATTAATTTTAAATAAATTATTCACTGCTTCGGTAATGTTATAATTATTAAATCGCAGGTATTTTTCTTTCAGGTATGGCAGATATTCATGTGAGTCTAAAATGTAGTTTAAGCTTTTTTTTTAAGGCACAAACTAATTAACTAAACTGTGTTTTTATGACTACTTCATCTTTGCTGTGCGATCTGTTTTGGTACCTACTCTCTTCTGATAAGTCGTTTAAGTGCTATCTTGTTTTCGCATCAACAAATCCGCCAGAGTGGAAGAGGGACAGAATATTTAAGAATTTTAATAAATAAAGCTAAGTTTATTAGTAAGAGAGTATTTGTATAATTTTTAAAATAAATAAAACTACATTAGAGAGTCATTTTATTTTTGTCTGTTAAATATTTTTTATGGTAACTTATTTTGACGCAATAATTGGGCCGGCTCATCGTGATACCACGGGCTCATAGAATACGAACATAAAACAGTTATTGTAACTACTATGTTTCGCTGGGTGAATGAGAACATCGGAAGCCCGTGAAATAACAACTCTCAAGCGACGTAAAAAGCCGGTATTTTATTCGAAGCACAAATAAGGCACGGTTATCCATGAGCGACGGTGTTCTTACCATAAGAGTGGATTGCCGTATTCCGTTGGCTGCTTTACAATGAAAAAAATATCAAAACCGGCCTCCGCCCATGGACACCATGGACACGCCAGTCCTTGCAAGGTCACGGGTGCGATGCCGACTAAAAATTTTTAAAGAAAAAACAAAAATTTTAAACAATCCCAATCTCAAAAAGTAAAAAAAAAGTTTTGTTTTTCCTAGTTAAAACTGTAAACTTGGTAACTTGTAACTTGTAACTTTTTGGTTATATCATACAATCATAGACAATTTTAGACTGTACCTATTTCCATTATATAATTCGTGTGTTTTGAGTTGTGTGCAGTTTTGAGTTTTTATTAATAAGTAATATTAGCTTGTATAATGTGGGTAGTATATTATTTTTGAATAGCAATCGAACATTTTGCAGTTGTAATAGAACCAGTGGACCTATATAGTCAAGGTGTAAGTTGCAGTGGAGATATTTCGAAACATTCCGAAATTTTCAATTAAATAATCAATAAATTGAAACATTTCACGTGTTTTATTATACCCGAAAAAACATACAATATCTTACAATCGTCTTAATTGTGGGTACTTTATACGATAAAAATCAATAAAAGTTGTCTATGTCCATTTTGCAGTGGAGTACGTGACGTCGCAAAAGGGCAAGATACTTATGAAACTACATGGCTACACATATTCATTGAAGAGCGATACCAAATGTCGTAAAAAGAACAGATGGGTCTGTTCCACTCACCAGGTGAAGCGGTGTCCTGGAGTGATACTCATCACGGATGGAAAGATCGTCAGCATGAATGAGAACCACAATCATCCGCCGAAGCTGAAGGAATTGCTGCCGTTCATGTACGGTCCGCCCGCTTGGTTCGCCCACGACCAAGGTCGCAATGCAACGGACGACAAAGCATAGGACAATACATACGCTGAATTATTTTAGTGTTGAAGCTTTTTCATAAAAACGGAGGCAACTGAGCCGGAGGCTAACCTGTGGGAGAGCCATGCAGAAGCATATGTTGACGCTCCAATTGGATCGGCTTGTAGGAAATGATACTACAGGTTCACTGAATACTCAGCGTAAAACGGTAATTCTGCTGTATTTCGCTAAGTGAATGAGGAAATCGGAGGTCTATAAAAATGCAGCTTACGCCCCATATAAAGCCGACGACACAGCCAATGCGCGGACTGTGGCAGACGTGATCTCTTACTATATGCTTACCATATACCATGCTCCGCTGTCGGCTGTGTCATAAAAAACTCAATATATTTATTATAATATATACCGGGCTTTCTAGTCTATTGGCGACAATTTAGAATAAATATTTTAACGAAATGTCCATGAGCGGAGGTCTGTTTATCCCAAGTGATCCTCCCACTCCCGCCTTTTGCCTCCCGTTTTTATATAAGAAATGTATTTAAAAATGGGATTCTGGCCAAATGTACATAGTTTTTGATAATACACAAAGCTTTAGTATATGTGTGCACATTTGTGACTTTATAATACATACAATCGTTTCTGTTATAAGGTATTTGCTGTGTGATATTTAAGATTAAGATTCGATTCAAAGCCATCATAAATTGGCGGCTGAAAATCCCGACAGATAAATGTCTATGTCGTCTATATCGTCTATGTCTTCTCTTAAGGAATTTGAAGGATTATAAAGCATATATTATATATGTTAGGAATGAATTCGTACTTAGAATATTTAAATCAAAATAAAAACATTGATAAAATTTAATTTCTGTTCGTTTTTTCTTGCTAAATGCAGCAAATGGCTGTACTAATATGATAATATGAACTTGAAATACTTGTTAAATTTCAAGGATTTGGGAAAAAAGTTAAGAAAAATACGAAAAACGATAATTAATTTTCCAATAGTTTTCTATAGTTTTGACCTGATTTTCACAAATAAAATTTACATATACAAATGTCGTACCAAGTAA
>DWCF01004912.1:0-15322 GCA_018230265.1 Delias oraia | reverse complement strand
TTACTAACATTTTCAAAGAATTCTTTTTGAT
Organism: Delias oraia; assembly: GCA_018230265.1. Classification (NCBI taxonomy): domain Eukaryota; kingdom Metazoa; phylum Arthropoda; class Insecta; order Lepidoptera; family Pieridae; genus Delias; species Delias oraia. The sequence goes on along the minus strand of DWCF01004912.1, from coordinate 15,291 downwards.
TCAGAATTTAGCTGTGACGATAGAACTGTGTCTGAACGCTTTAATGCAGCAGGTGGGTCTCCTATATAATAAGAGAACTTCGCCGCCCATGAACAACCGCGTGACAGTCGGTGCATTGATTGTGTTGGCGGCTTTTAAAGCTGCTTAAGCGGCACTTTTAATGGCATCCGATATTGTCATTCACCTAAACCTCTCGCATCATGGTACACTATTAAAACCTATTAAGCTACGAGGCTTAAAAAAAATTTCAGTTAAACCATAGACTATATGTTTTATGATATAACTAACATATAAGACTATTCTAGTAACACACGACTCATTAAAAGTTGTGTCGGTGATTAATTGAGTCGCTATGAGCTTCGCTTATTACAACTTGCTCCTGAGATGTGTGAAACTGCTCTCATTCCCAAACTCTGGGTTTATTTAACTTGAGAAATTTTGTCATATACTTCCAATTCCGTACTTATTGATATAATAAATCTTTGTATTATACATATAATTTGAAGAACGGTTTTGCTCTGTAAAAACATAATAATTTTTATAATACTTTCTTTATAACTACGTAAAATAGATGAACATAAAAATAATATACACTGACCTATCAAAACAAAAGAAACAATATTTAAAGCCGTTACTTTAGGTGCATTTTTCAGCGGTGGGAGAGCCGTGTTGAAGCAAATGTTGACGCTCTAATTGGTCCGGATCGTCCGTAAATGATCGTCCGTCGGGAAATGGTAATTGTACTTGAAATGGTGTTTCTACTGTTTCGCTGAGAGAGTGAGGATATCGGCAGCCCTTAAAAATACCGGTCAAGCGGCGTAAAAATCCGGCAACATAAACAATACGTGGAAAATGGCACAGTTGTCTATGGGCGGCGGTGTTCTCTTCCCATATAGGAGACACACCTGCTTCGTTGTCCGCAGTACGATAAAAAAAATTAATTTTTAAAAATCAAAATCATCAATGTCATCATCTGTCAAAGACGCCTAAATATGTCTTCCTATGGATGAATTATATGTATTTCCATTTAGTATTAATTATTTGTTAATTGTTGTACAAGATTTGTATAGTTTTTTTAGGTAATAAAGGCTTTTTCTTTCTAAATGCATGTCTTTTATGCAATGCAATTAGCAACCAATATAGTTATCCCTAAAAACCATTAATTACCATTGCCAATCGTCTATGACCTCCGATATTAGTGACGTGTATTGTAGAATACTAATAATGTCATACGATTTTACACTAAATTATATTTATATAATTTATAATTTTGTGAATAACATTCTTTGGGAAAGAGGTGACAATTGGACTTACAGAATACCAGCGTGAAATATTTGTACTGTTTGCGACTGACTGAGAATATATCTTCCTTGAAATTATATCGCTTAAGGTGCGTAAAAAGGCAACACAACCAAATTGCGAATTGTACCGCGATTGTCCATGGGTTGCGGTAAACTCTACTGTAGAGAATAACCGCTTGCTTCGATGCCCGCTATACCAGAGAACATCCGGCAGCATAACCAATTTGCAGCGACATTATCAGGGGTCTGGTATTGCTATATTATTTAAAAAAAATGAATTTGATAAAGTTAATCTGGTTCAAGTTAGTTTGTACAGAAATCCACAACGAAATTATTCTACATTAGAAATTTATTTTCAACAAATTTGTTTCGTCTGGCGTTCTTATTATTTTGGCTTCTGTGACTAGTGATCACAATTTCACTAGTGTAATGATATTTAAATAAAAAACGACAGAGAATCAAGCAAGAACAGAACAAAGTTGAATAGGAGATACAAATTAAAATCATGAGCCAATATTTTAAGCATAGACAATCGTTTGCATATGTAATATCAAATACGTCTAAATTTTGTCAATTACGCAGGATGCACGTTATTTTTTGCTGTTGTTTTGTAGATTGTACTTCCGGTTATTTTTATATCAAACACCAGAGGAATTTAAAAATGGTAGCTTGAAAATTGAATATTGCAAGCACAACTTGCCAATAGCAGATAGGTTTTCCCGTAACTGATTCCGGGCCTGGGGCTCTAGTGAAATTGGTGGGAAACACGAAGTTGTAATTAGCACCTGCGCTACAAAGTTTGCAATAACTCTACGTTTAAACGACGCGTAGCAATAAATTATAACGGTTTATCAAATTGGATATTAAATTTTACAATTTTTTTTTAGAGGTATAGCAGACAAGGGAGCAGGTGGATCTCCTATATGCTAAGGGAACGCCGGCCATAGACAACCGCGGCATAGTCCACTCATTTGTTATGATGTTGGCTTTTTACGCCGCTTATGCGTCATTTTTAAGGGCCTCCGATATCCTCAATCACTCAACACAGCATATTCTAAACACAGTAGAAGTGTTGTTTCAAGTAAAAGTACCATTTCATGCTAAGTATTCTGTGAGCCCATTGTATCACTTCGGACGAGCCGATTCAATTATTGCGTCCGCATATGCTTCAGTATGATTCTCCCGCGGGTGAAATTATTATATTTTATTATTATTACATTTATTACACTTATTTAAACTATGTTCAGGGTGAGAAAAACTTCAATTTGTTTCTGTGGTGAAAAAGTAAATTTTATTTATTGAGTAGGCACAATAATGTAAATTTGTTATTTTGTAGAGTAGCACCTTAAATTGTATAACTTAGAGAGCCTACGGCAACGTGACTCATTCAACAATTTGCAGTACAAGAACTGCTTCACGCTGATGAACTATGAGCTAGTGATATCACTCCATACGAGGCATACCAAATATTGCGAAAGCATGACCCTCTCACTGGTAATACAGAGTTAAGATAATCACTCTCACATTGTGAAACCCTTACAAAGACTGAAGAAATCACATATTTTATTAAGATTAGGCAAATCCGGTGCCCATAATTTAACAAGACTTAATAAAACCACTCTGCCATAAAACTTTTATATATCACAGATTCAATTATAGGGTCTTTTGACATGGTCGAATTGATGTTCCTTTTAGTGAACACATAGCGTTTTTATAGTATTAATTTTGAGCTCTTGAGTCAGTTGTATCATATAGGTATGCAGGCCCAAGTTCAGTAAAATTCTCAAAGTTGAACTCTAAGAAAGGCCGAGTTCTTGTGCACGGCGAGAAATCAACTGCCTCCAAGTCTCCTGAAAACTCTTACGTATAGCAGCAATATTCTCGGCCGATCTGGCGTTTCTTTGACGTTATGGTTTGTTGATTACCGAACCGGTTGTTTCAAATTCAATCGTTGGACAGTGACAGTGACTTTGAAGGTCCACCACTTTAGCCGTAAAATGGGCGTAATGCACGCAACGTTTGCACTAACAATACTATATACTTAAACCGTGTAAGTTGTCATTGTGATTTAGCATCAGTGACTGAATAGGAGAAACAGATTTGACAGAAGATTCCCAAAGAAAATGGCTGCCTTAAATTAACATCAACCCGCTTTATTGAAAGACCCTACAGTATAACTTTGTTTTTCGAGTATTTATCGTTTCCTAATAGGTATTAAATAATCGCATTATTGAAACTACGTGGAGAATAGATTCGATGAAAACTAATGGTTCCTAGGAGCCGTTATCACGGAGCCATCGTATGGAATATTAAGTGTCGTCAAGAGACGCTGAGTGCGCCCGGGAAGAATGAATTCTGCTGACTCACTAGCCGAGCAAGATAAATTGGACCGGTGACAGTATCTTATCTTGTTTTTTATTTGAATATTCAACTACTTCTAGTTAATAGAACACAATAAATCAATTTTTGAAAGCCCTGTCGCTAAGTAGCCACTATAAATCCTTAAACACCTACCACGAAGCGACAGGTAGCGGGTTCGTAGCCCGGTACGAACAAAAATTATAATTTATTCAGTCTCTGGAGAGCTTAACAGTGTCCGGGTGAGTGTCTTAACACTGTCGCACCCATTTGAGAGCCATTCCGGTGTACTAATTGGGCCGACTCGTGTGAAGTGATACCACGGGCTCACAGAATAATTCAGCGCAAAATAGTGCTTGTACTGAGTTTCACTGAGTTAGTGAGGAAATCAAAGGCCTTTGAAATTAATAAAAAGGCCGGCAACATACCCAATGTGCGGACTGCGGCGCGGTTATCCATGCGGTGGTGTACTCTTAGCATATAGAAGACTCACCAGCTCCGTTTTCCACTATACCATAAAAGAAATCATAAAGTACAAATCTTGTGTTAATTTTGTGCTATAAAGCTAAAATATCACGTCTTGTTCAATCGATGGATTAGCTTAAGGATAAAAAGTCGAGGGCCCACGTGATTAAAGGCTCACTAATGAAGTAGAAGTCCAGCCCAACGAATCACCAACAAAACCTCCCACCTGGCAAGCCTCCAACCACTTAAAGCTGACTGATGCTGCTGATACGATTATCTATAAAAATTGGCGACACTGCACTGCGACTCATTCAATTAAACGTCCAAGCTGTTTAGGCGTCAGCACCTGGATCTTTGGTTTTTGTCTACGTTTTGAGAACCTCATAGATAGGTGGTTTTATAAGTCTATTGTGAAGCGAGAAGTATCGCGTTCGAATACTGGTCCGGATAATTGTAATTTAATTTAAAATTTGTTCGGTCTCCGAAAGGACTGGGCAGTAGCTGGACGTATGTCTTAATATTGCCGGACTAGTGGAAGAGCCATGCTGAAGCATATGATAACGCAATATTTGGGCTCGTACGTAGTGATACCACTAAATCCTTTCTGTGAGTATTGACCGTCAAACGGTAGTTGTACCTGAAACAGTACTTCTTTTGTGTTTCGTGAGTGGGAATATCGTAGGCCCTTAACAAATCCGCTAAAGCGGCGTAAAAAGCTGACAACACAACCAATGCGCGCTCTGTGGCGTAGTTGTCCATGGGCAGTGGGATTTTTTTACCATATAGGAGACCCACCTACTCCGTTATCCGCTATTTCATAAAAAAACCATAGCGTAGTATATATTGACAAATTGTTTTTATCATAGTTAGAAATAAATTGGACCGATTCCATACCGTATATTGAAACGGTCTGATCAAAATTGAAACAAAGCAATGAGCATTATGATGGAGACCTTCTTAATCCGCTGCGGCTATTGCAATTTGATGGTACGAGACTAAAACCTAGCGTCGGTCATCGGTTGGTGCAAGTGAGAGGGATCCGCGATTTTAAGACGGCATTTTAGTTGAACTATGCCTCTGAGGAAATGCTGCTGAGACGATTAATATACTAGAAACAATCTGTCATACTCTCGCTTTATGTATTTATTGTTGCATAAATGAAACAGGAGACAAACAAAGAAGGCTTTCTTTACTTAATAACTTTATGAATCACAACACGAAACAATAATATGTTTATGTAATTAAAATATTACACGCTAAAAGAGTAACACTTTTTTGGAATGGATATTGCTGCAGGCCATACGACTTTTACAGCTTAATACATATTTAGAGCGAGCCCAAGGCTCGCCATGAATTAATTTTAGTCGCGTCTAGCGCAAGGGCGTCTCCTGCAAGACGCGAGCGAGACAAGAACCTTGGTTTTGGCCGGCACGGGCTCATGGGCCACCTGAGGAGCCGGTCGGAAGCTCACCGGAGTGATTCTAGTGACATAACTAGGTCCTCGCCTGAGCTTACGGTGGAAGCAGTTGTTACCACACCACAAATTGTGCAGTACTGGATTTTAGCTCCCCCTTACACACCATTACGAACCAGTAGCAGAATTGATAAAGAGTAAAAGTATAGCTGAAAAAAATGGCAAAAATTAATAAATAAATGTGTTTAATGGTTCGTCAAACCCGTAATAAATATACTATCGTATATTAATATATATTTTCCATGGTTTTAAGATTATAAATACATTTGTTTAAAAAATCCGTAAAAGTTTGTGGCATACAACCGAGCCTGGCTTACCCCGGATTTTTTCTCGACTAAGCTGGTCGTAATTGGATCCTAAATTGACCGTGGGACAATTTTGGCATTCACAACCATTTGTTTTGCAATGTGGGTAGAAACTCATTAAATAGCGTTTAGGAGACTTGAGTTTCAGATAATAGGAACACTTTTTACAATGCAAGTTTACATACATATCTTTGAAATTATTTTCTTTTCACTTATTTTCAAATTTATATGCAACCTTCAATGTCTATTAAACTTAATATCGATTGAACAAATATAAGATAAAAAATTGAGTTAAAACGGTAACGTAATGGGGTCGATAACACGAAGGTAGTCTATGTTTTTTTCATTGTAAAGCGGGTAACGGAGTATGCGGGTCCCCTGTTTGGAATCACATCACCGCCGCCCATGGACAACCGCATCACATGTCGCGCTTTCGTTGTGTTTTCGGCTTTTTACGTCAATTACGTTCCGATATCACTCACTCAGCTTAATACAATACAAATACTAATCCACGTTGTTATTTCTTGAGCTCGCTGTATGACTTCGAACGATCCAGACCCAATAGTGCGTCAGCATGCCTCTCTCACGGGTAAAACAATTTTAAGACGCTCGCCAGGCCACTGTCAAGCAATTCCAAAGGCTGGAGATCGAACCTGATACCCCTGAATTCACAGTAGTTTACAAAAGAACTCAGACACACGACTCGAGTGGCACTGAAGCCTTCTTCTTCTGCCTTTTGTCTATAGAGACAAAAGAATATCTCATAAAGATGTTTACAGGACCCTACATATGACTTTGATGACTAATAATTCTATGTACGTATTATATGTAATAAGAATTTTATCAGCGCTACATCAAATTTCCTTAAAACATTTCGGGCTAACGGTGCAAATTGTGCAACTCCACATAGATTTAATATAAAATTTTAGCCATCTTTCGTAAAATGCATACACGTAGAAAATGTCCACCTTTTAAATTGTATGCCCGGACATGTAACACGCATTATTCTTATAAAATGTCCCGAAAAATGTTCGCAAAACAAAAGCTGGAATGCTTTTTGTCATTTCGTATGGGCCGCCATGTTTTGCTTCGTTTTTAACCAGCTCTACGTACCGACTTTGATTGTATTTATCTTTCTTTCGACTGGTACTTTCTGAAAAACATTGTTCTCATCCACAAATTGTAAAGCATTTTATAGCGCCCCCCCCCCCCAGTTTTTACAACGCGAGTACTTCTTTTGAGCATTCCCCTCTTGTGAGAAGATATGAAAGAATAGGCACTTCGGAGTGCAATATAACAAATTTCCAAACCAATACTACTTGGGGACCTTAAAAAAGAGTTTCCCTATCCTGCAAGGGCTTGAGGTGTCCATGGGCGGAGTACTGTTTATCCCTGGTGAGCCTTCTGTTTCTTTTGCCACAGTTTTCATTAAAAAAAATTAAAAATGCGAACGCATTGCGTAAATAGCGCAATAAGGTGAGCATAATGAGGCCGAGTTAATAAGTCGAGCCATAAACCTCTTTTCTTTATTTCTCAAGGTGCCCTGTAATTTGGGCCGCAGTGAATACTACACCTGGTGTAAGATCATGTAATGTAAGGAATTTTTGTTGGCTGCGCTGAGTGTACATTTTTTCTCCTTTTTATGTTAAGAGATTAGACTTTTTAACTGTATAGCAGACAACGGAGCAGGTGGGTCCCTTATATGGCAGGAGAACACCGCCGCCCATGGACAACCGCACAGACCACGCATTGGTTTTGTTGCCGGCTTTTTACGTTTAAGCAGCATTTTTAATTTTTAAGAGCCTCCGATATCCTCACTCAGCGAAACACAGCAGAAGTCACGCTGAGCATTCTGCGTCGAGAATACGGTTTAATATAATTTATAGAGGCTGTAAATTTAGTTTTTCGGATGCCCTCAATTATGGCTATAGTGGCTGAACAATTACGTGTCAGGTTTCTTTTTTATGGTATAGCGGGCAATGGATCAGACGGATCTCTTCTATAGTAACAGACCACTGCCGCACATAAAAAGCCGCCCCAAATTACGCTTTTTGGTTGCGGTTCCGGATTTATTTATTATTAATAATATAATTATAATGTTAATCTCATAAGAATTAAGTACTAACTATTAATGATAATAATATAATTTTAGTGTTAATCAATTAATACATGTAATTATAACGTCTGTCGCCTATTTACTATTCAGAATGGCTAATCAGTAAATTGTATTAAGATAATCTGATATGCTTGCGTATGTAATTCTATGTAGCTTTGTATAGTCTAAGTAATTAATCGTTGTTGTAATATTAATATCCTCAACTTACTTCAAAGCGCCCTAAAACCTCAGAGCAACATTTCTACCTCTCCAGTATACCCTTGAGGGCCAGTGGAACCCTTAGACGTTCAACCCAAGTGCGCAAGACACTATGCCATATTCGGCCTCTTGTGTATTCAGAAACATGTATAGTCAACCCAAGTCTAGTTTACATAGCATTAGATTAGGTCACCAAACTTGTATCAAACATACTCCAATCATGGAAGAGCCATCCTGGAGCATATGGGCCGGCTCGTCTGAAGTAATACCACGGGCTCACAGAATACTCAGCGTGCAACGGTACTTGTATTGTGCTTAGTGAGGATTAAAAATGCCGCTTAAGTGGCGTAAAAATCCGGCAACACAATGCGCAGAATGTGGCGCGATTGTCTACGGGCGGCGGTATTCTCTTAGCATATAGGAGACCCACCTGCTAATTTAATTCTAATTATATAATGAATTCATTTTAGACCGGGGTTTGGATTCGGTACCTATGGCGCGTCACGGTAGCTTGCTTACAAGGTTATTTAGCAATGAGGCTTTCAAAATTCTAGATATTATAAAGCTAAAACAGTTTATACATAATCTTAGACACTGTTTGATAGTTCTCGAAAGTTTAAAATCTTTTAACTCCAAAAAAAGCGTAAAATCGATGAATTTTTTTGTAAATCTTGTAGAAATTTAATACAGGTTTTCACAGTACATTTCTACGAAAACGACATTACAGATATTTACAGGTTACACAGATGAAGTAAAAGTCCGTAACAAAAGGGGCAAAAGTTTTAACAAAGCCAGCTGGTGTAAGATAATTGGAAAAATCCCCGTAATCCGGGATCATTTTCAACAATTAAACCCTACAACTTGACTTGGGCTACATCTGAGCCCGTGCTTCGTATTTAGGATTTTTATTATGAAAGACGAGGGTAACCGGTTTGTTTTCACAGGGAAAAGTTTCAACCAGAAATGGTACTATCATATAGCGATCATTAGAAGCTTTTCAGTTTGTCGACATGTGTTTGAATCTCATAGCTAAGTGGTTTTATAAGTCTATTATTAAGCGAGAGGTATTGGATTCGAATTCCGTCCCGGACAGTTATAATTTATTCGGTCACTGTAAAGTCTTAACAGTGGGCGAGCGAGTGTCTTAATACTGTCGCACCTGTGGGAGAGGCATGCTGAAGCATTTATTGACGTTGTAATTATGCCCACTCATCCGAAGTGATACCACGAGATTACATAATACCATCGTGGAACAGTACTTATACTGAGATATGCTGAGAGAGTGAGGATATCGGAGGGTTTTTAAATTATACCGCTTAAGCGGCGTAAATAGTTCACCAAGCGCAGATTGTGGCGTAGTTGTCCATAGACGGTGGTGATCTCTTACCATATAGAAGACCCATCTGTTCCATTGCCTGCTAAACCATTAAACAAACATTTATTTATTCATCCTAACATTCGTCGCAGTGGGATGAAAAAGGGAGAAAATTTCATACAAACCCATTGTTATACCTGACTCAAGCAACTAATGTCTTAAAGCCGAGAGAATGGATGTCATTTACGCAACAATGTTCAACATTTGCATTAAAAATTAACTACTGAATGAAAACATACAGACGATTCTTTCTACATACAGATAATTTCTGTCATTTACACTTCTAAATAACATTTCTTTTGATTATATTAGCGGGATGCTGTCCTTGGTAAGCATCACATTCTTAGTTTCAAAGCAAGCTATTAATTGCATTGCCAGCTATTAAGGAATAAGTTGAACTCTTTGGAAGATCCCTGAGTTGTATTAGTTTGGAAATAGTTCTGGGGGTAGGTTTCACTTTAAAAACGCTAAGTTGGTGTACAAAAATGAAATTTATATAGAATAAAATATGAAATTCAAGTGTAGATATTTTTAAAGATTAAAAAAATTGGGATATTTTTCTTGAAATTTTCTTTATTTGGATTAATATTCATGATAATTTTATTATATTTGATATAAATTTTAGAATTTTAATATAGAGGATAAATTACTTGATTGTATTAAAAGTGTGGTATATTTTATATCTACTTGACAACACAAAATTCATACAAGAAACAATCACATAGATAAAAAGTGTCATTACTATAACTCCAAAATACTCACTTTTTCAACGAACTGTGTTTTGCTAAGTGAGGTAAGGTAATATTTGAGGTCCTTAAGATATATCACTTAAGCGGCATAAAACGCCGGCAACACAATCATAGCGCGGATTGTTGTGCAGTTGTCCATGCGCGTGTCTACTCTTACCACAACGGAGATACGACTGCTCCATTGCCCGCTACCCCATATGAAATGAAATAATTTTTATTCAACATAAACACAAAAATGCAGCTCGCTTATCGTCAAAATCAGTCAACCACCGGTTCCAAGCTAATCCCACTGAAAAGAACTGGCGACATAAACTCAGTAGGTGTAATTTTTTGCTTCCGTGAGATACTTAAAATATTTAAATATACATATATACTATAACATAAACTATAAAAATAATATACAACGTCGTTTCCTTATAAAGGAAAAGTTATTACAGAAAAAAGATACAACTTTGTGAATCCGAGACGCGACGCGTAACTTTCAGACAGTAGCAAGCGCCGTATATTTAAAAGGCACTCGGCGCCTTCAGATTTTTGTCGCGTCGCTTAAAAATTAACACTTTTCTTGACTCTTAGCGCTTGCCGCAAAAATCTTGGGAGCGTCTTGAATAATAAAGGCCCGTTCTTCAGGACCCGAGTTTAATCATGTTTTAATCATATCGTTGCTCTTTTGAGCTTCGCAGCCGGATTAGCTCCTTTTAAAATTGAAATTATACAAAACGCTTCGTGCTATCAACTGATAAGATTAATTTAGATCAAAAGTATGTTTCATTTGCGGAAATTAATTTCCTGTGGGTTTTTTATGGAAACATTGGCATATAAGGGGGAGGTTCGCCTAGGATAAACAGTCCTCCGCCCATGGACTGCATAGGACTTGTAGGGATGTGGTTGCGTTCACTTTTTTTTGAAGATCACTAAGTTATATTGATTTGGAAATAACTCTGCAGATAGCGGATTCCATAGAGTGGTGATGCGCGGAACAAAATGCCTTAAAAACGATTAGTTGACACAGCGGACAATGGATCTGGTGAGTATTTTCAAGGACTTTCAAAAAAGAACCTACCTATCCCTTTAAGGCCGGCAACGCACCTGCAGCTCTGCAAAGGCTAGCGGAGGACCGGTTACCCTAGGTAAGCTGTCTGCTCGTTTGCCATCGTTTCCATAAAAAAAAACAGCGAGCACTTGCCAGATACTGCTTCTTGATATCACCATAATAACCCTTTCTCTTTATAAACGGTACAGTTTCTGTTAACCGATATCAGCGATAACACCCGTGAAACTGAGTTTCTGAAAAGATTGTCTTCATAGCCTTACCCAATGTAGGATTAGAAGTGCTAAAACTTGAAAGGCGATTCTCTTATCGTCACTTAAAGAGACAAAAGACTACCTACGCTGCCGCAACTACCGACCGAATGGAAGTTTGCACATTGTTGTGTCACGATAAGTTTGAATAATACGTTCCGAGTTGTGTTTTAAACTCGCTAGAATTTATATCATAAGATAAGTTACAATGTAACACTGTCATAGTTGTACCTACAATGTAATGTTGAAACAAAGTTTGGAACAGAATCAATTGACATTTAATGAAATAATTTCCTGGATCTATGATGAGATTGAAATAACATCGTTAAAAGTCACAGATAATCAATAGCAATATACTCACCAAGCTTTTCATTGGAGAGCCAAGCTGACGCATACGCTGATGCACAAATTGGGCCGGCTCGTCCGAAGTGGTAACACGGGCTCAAAGAATACTCAGCGGGAAATGGTAGTTGTACTTGAAATGGTGTTTCTAATCATACCACCGGCTCATAGAAAGCTCAGCGTAAAACAGTAATTCAACTGTGTTTCGCTGAGTGAATAAGGATATCGGAGGCCCTTGAAGTTAGACAGCTTAAGCGGTGTTAAATGTCAGCAACACAACCAAAGCGCGCATTATGGAACGGTTGACCATGGGCGGCATTATTCTCTTACCATATAGGTGACACACCGTTCTATTGTCCGCTATACCATAAACAATTTATATTCTTCTGAAAAATTGTTTAATATGTAACGCTTAAGGTATAAAGACGTTCTTTGTTTAACTTTGACGCATTTAAAATTCTTAGAGAAGTGAGATGCAGTGAAGTTGAAATTCCTCATATATTCCAATTGAATTATAACTGCAACACATTTGAATATGCTAATGAGCTCTTAGTTTTGAGTTTGAATATTTTTGTAAGATGTTTTAAGTTTAAATATAATATACAAATTCGGGAAGGGAATTATGTATTATTTTAAATATTATTTTGTTAACCATTTTGGGGAAGGACTATGTCCAGCAGTGGACTTGAATAGGCTGATGATGATGATGATACAAATTCGTATATCTTTTATTAATTTTTAATAAACTTTAAACTTTTTAACTTGTTCTGTAAAAAGAGTTATTATTTTTAACATACATATCTTAACGTATCTGATAAATCTTAGTTACACGCGATGATATTAATACAAATCAATTAAATAGTAATGATTTTAAACAAAAAACTCCTTTAATTTTTTTCCTAAATATTTTTTTTCAATCATTTTTTTTAGTGGTAAACACGTAGGTGAACCTACGAAAAGCGGTTCTAAGCCCCTGGACAGTCTTTGTAGAGTCGTGGGTGCGTTGCCGGCCTTTTCGGGATCGGTACGCTCTTTTTTTGAAGTTCCCCAAGTCGTATTGGTTTGTAAATAGCTTTGCAGACAGATGATTTCACAGAGTAGTGGTGCGTGGCACAAAATGCCTTAAAAATGCTCAGTTATTGAACGACAAATTGTATATTGTCTCGATGTTCTTCACAAGATTCCCCGTGTTAGAGGCTATAGAAGATGCCTAGGACAAATAAATATTAAAAAATATATTATAAATATTTTTTGGCAAGTATCTATCTATATAGCATCTTCAAGCACAAGTTCCCTCATCAAAGTAGGTCAAAAAAAGGGACACGAGATCACAATAACAGCGATGTTAACATGGAGACCGATTTGTAATTGACTCTGTGGCCTGTGGCAACGTTTCAGGTGCATCCATTAAAATCGTATACCATTCCATTCTAGGAATGTCAATAAAAATATTCATTCCACAGCAAATTGTATTTTCTCGATTACTTTACATTCATTTATTTTATAGAGTTAAATACCTCACATGTATATAAACACTAAATGAAAAATTAAGTTCAGAATGTGGAAATAAACTTAAATTTGTTTCTCTGAAAATAAAGTTAGTAAATTTTATTTTTTTAATAGTTACAGTCACGTTTCCTCCACTAATAAACGATCTCACCTGAAAATATAGAAACGACAATAATAGCATCCCCTCTCGATTCACACAAAGTATAAACTAAATTTAGTATTTAATTGAACATATTTATCACACTTTACCGCCATTACGTTCCAAGATGGCGCTGACGTCAAAACAACATGACTTCATTCATCGACACCTCTAAGCGCGACACATTTCAAATTAAGAACTACTATTTTCTTTATATATACAAAGACTACTTGTAAAGTTATATATTGTAATTTTAACATGTTTTTCTCCACAACCATCTTAAAGAAGATATATTTATAAAAATAACAGAATTGTTCGAAACGTTCTAGAGTTTCAGCAAGATGTAGGAAAATTAATTTCGCCAACTATGAGCAGATACCTTGAGTATTTGTAGTAAATTAAGTCAACTGCGACTCCAAGAAGCTGGCTTCCGCAAACAGCCTTCATAAACTAAAACTGGCACCTGACTCTCAATTAGTAGCATTTACTGATGTTGGCTCCGGGAGGCACCGTAGGGTTGCCACGTTGTCCTCACTATCACAAACATTATTACATAATTATTATTTTTATTATATAACGGACAACGGAGTAAGTGTGTCTCCTATATTATGTGTCTCCGGTTGTAACTGCTTTTATACCACTTAGCGCCACTTTAAAGGACCTCCGATATCTTCACTCACTCTGCGAAACATAGTAAAATTAGCCTTTCAGGCTGAGTATTCTGTGAGCCCGGGATATCACTTCGAAAGAGCCGGCCCAAAAAGTGGGTCAGAATATGCTTCAGCATGTCCTGTCATGTCTATCCTACAGGTAAGACAGTATTAACATACTCGCCTTTTATGACTTTTACAATTTAATATTTCTTAGCTCGTGAGATTATCTTATGTAACCAAATAAACAAACATTTTCTGCTGATTATAGTATTATTGGCAAATAAAGTATTTATGTATAAAACTTTGTAAACATAATATAAACTTTTCAATTTTGTCTACGATATAGGTGTCAGCCCTAATCTTGGAGCAATGAAATGTAATTTGTGAGATTTGCCATTTCCTATAGCTCGACTGCCTTCAAATTGTATTGATTTCAAAGCCAAACAATATAACTACATTAACCAGAACCTACATAATAAAGCAAAACGTTGAGGACTTCCTTGACACTTTTTGTATTGTGATGTATTTCTTTTGATATGTTATATATTTCGATCAAAAATAATACATTACATATTGTTATAATAATATATTATATAATTCTGATAATTTATATTTACACTCATCAATATATCATATATATATTAATAATCCAACTAAGAGGCAAGAAGTATAGAGTTCGATCCTCGGTCGGACAGTTGCCGGGTGTTAACATTGTCTTAGCCTTGATAAAACAATACTGAAACACATGCTGGCGCACTAATTGGCTTCTCCAAAGAGATACCACGGCCTCAAAGAATATTAGGGTGAAACATAACTTATACTATTTTTCGCGTAGTGAATAAGTTGTCCACGGGTGGAGGTAATCTCTTCCCACAGTGGAGACCAGCCAGTTTCCTTGCCCGCTATACCATAAAAGTAACTATTTAATTATATTATCCGTGTGGTTACCGGATCAGAATAGTACCACTCCCAGTCTTCCTAATGGGATGTCGTAAGAGGCGACTA
>DWCF01004911.1:0-15324 GCA_018230265.1 Delias oraia | reverse complement strand
AAGTGGAAGGTGGAAATATTAAGTAAATTATTAACTTGCCTTTATATATTATCTTTAGAAATCAATGGCAAAAACTATGGACAACTGCGCCACAGTCCGCACATTGATTATGTTGCCGGCTTTTTACGCCACTTAAGCGGCATTTTTAAGGGCCTCCGATATCATTACTAACTCAGCGAAACACAGTACAAGTACCGTTTCACGCTCAGTATTCTGTGGTATCACTTCGGAAGAGCCGGCACAAATAGTGCGTCCGCATATGCTTCAGCATGGGTCTCCCACGGGTGAAATCGTTTACAAATATTCTGAAAAGTCATAGTAGGTACATTATTTTATACTGTTTTCTGTATATAAGGAAATATAGCTAATGTTAAACAGATTGGATTAAATTATTGGCGTTCTAATAAAGAGTCTTAATTTTAAGTCAATATAATATAGTTTCTGTTTACCCTCAGAAAGCGTAGTTTCGCAACGGAGAAGGAACTTTTCAAAGTCAATAATAATTAATAATATTCTTCAAATAGTTTTAGAGTATATTAAATTCAAACAAACAAATCTTTCGTCTTTGTAATATTAGTATTTTTTTTACACCACTAGTGGAAAACCAGCAGGATGCACACTTAGGGCGGTCCTCCGCCCATGGACACTCCCAGCCCTTGCAGAGCCGCGGGTGCATTACCGGCCATTAAGGAAGGTGTACGCTCTTTTCTTGAAGTTCCTCAAGTCGTATTGGTTTGGAAATATCCCTGCTGGCAGCTGGGACAAAATATCTTAAAAACGCTCATTTGTGGAACGACAAATGTTGAGGTGAAAGCGATGAGCGAAATTCAGCAGCAAGTATCAGTCGAAACAGCATACAGTGAAGCGAGATGTTTTATAAAAGTGATGACCCTAATAAATCGTAGGATAAAACAATAGGTGTGCCCCGCTTGGGCATGTACCGTGATAATTGCGTATTTATAGACGAAATTATGCGAATCACAATGTACTTTCGCAATACGTAGGCAGAGATTGAATAGAAGAATCCTATCCGTGAATAGATAAACTATTACCAAGTAAATGTACCTAAACTACCTTAGAAAAATGAAGTGGGTGAGCCACGATGACGCACAAATTGGGCAGGCTTGTCCAAAATGATACCATGGCCTCCCAAAAATTAACAGCTTGAAACAGCTTTTGTACTGTGGTTAACTGAGTGAGTGAGGATAACGCTTAAGATACGTAAAAAGCGGGCACTTAAAACATATTTTTCGTCCATAAATGGTACTTCTATTGTGTTTCGCTGAATGAGTAAATCGCAGGTCCTTAAAAATGCTGCTTAAACAGCGTAAACAGCCGGAAACACAACCAATGTACTGCGGTGGGGTTGTCCATGGGCGACGGTTTTCACTTACCATATAGGAGACCCAACTGATACGTTGTTCGCTATAGGTATCATAAAAAATTCAAAGTACATACTATTAAAATAATAAAGTAATCTTTATTTGTATATTAGCAACAGATCTTAAATATTAAATCGCTGAAAAGATTAGTCCTGATTAATAGCAAGTTTTTCTTCATCTGCGATTATTCGGTGAGCACGAAGGTTCAACACGATCCAATATCAGTTAATGTTAGAGCTTTCTAGATGAAAAATTTAGTTTTTTATTTATATATACAAACTGACTGACAGTATGATACATGTACATGCTTGCACAGCCACAAGAAGCGTGGCGTGGCTTGGGTTGACCTTGCAAGAGTTTGTCGCCAACCCCGAGTAACTTAGATTGAAACCAGCACCAGAAAACTGACACACTGACAAGTATACATACATAAGGTAAAAACACTACATAAGTGTATGTCAATTTAATAAATATGTTACTTATTTTTTTTATAGAATCGGTGGCAAACGAGGCGGCTCACCTAGGGCAACTGGTCCTCCACCCATGGACACCCCCAGTCTTTGCAGAGCCGCGGGTGCGTTGTCGGCCTTTAAAGAATGTATATGCTCTTTTCTTGAAGGTTCCCAAGTATATCATAAAAATCAGCAAGATATAGCGTGATGTTCAATAATCTAATTCCATATTCAACTAAAGCAAATTAGTATAATTCTACGTGTATATATAAACCTCCACATCTCTTCGTAATTTAAACTTAAGGATTTAAAAACCAAAGGTTCATTGGTTCAGACGTTTACCGTTCTATTTGGCATATGCCTCTTTTTGTTATATTTTTTGCTCGTCTAAGCGGAACCATATGGGAATGACATGACGGAACTTCGGATTATGAGTCCGTAGCTCCATGTGTTCCAATATTAATAAAAAATACCATTTGTAAGGATAATTATAGATCCTACACACGAAGCCAACAAAGTGCCCGAAACGTAACAAAAGACGAAGGGAACTCGAGTTTTATAATTATATTGCGTTTCTAGAAACTGCATATTGTAAAAAAACATGATTTTTTTGTTTTAAAATCATTAAGATATAGTAGAATTACTGCTTATTTATTTTTATAGCGGACAACGGAGCAGGTGGGTCTCCTATATGGTAAGAGAACACCGGCGCTCATGAACAACCGCGTTACAGTCAGGAAATGGTTGTGTTGCTGGCTTTTTTCGCCGCTCAAGCTGCACTTTTTAAGAGCCTCCGATATCCTCACTGACTCTGCGAAACACGGTACAATATCGTTTCACGCTGGGTATTCTGTGAGGACGTGGTATCACTTCGGACGAGCCGACCCAATTAGTGCGTCAGCATATGCTTTAGCATGGCTCTCGCACGGGTAAAAATAATTATATAAATAATATAAGCATTTAAGGTACTCTATAATATATACTCTATAAGTTATATACTCTAGAAGTTTTATATTGTGGTTAGGTTGAGTTACAAAAAGTTACACCTTGAAATAAAATATAAATTTAAAACGACTATAATAAACGATATTTCAATCTAATAAATATGATGTTAAATAATATTGCACTAATGTGTTAATTAATGAACGGCGTTCCCAAATACGTAAACAATCAATTTTTAATTGAATGGAAATTACAAATTAATTCCAATTACGTTTGAAAAACGAGTTAAAGAAAAATATATTGTGATATGTGCTGCACAATTACTGTTTTAAATTTATAATTATTTAATACACATATATAATTATATAATATTTTTAAATGAATATTAATACATTACTTACCAACATCGAATACGGTCACAAAAAACATAAAAGCTCGCACAAAACAATCGCAGTTCAAATTTTTCATTTTCGCAGCAAATCCATAAATCACATTTCACGAAATAGTTACACGTCTCACCGCAAAACACTTTCTATACATAATCTCACTTCATCTCGCAACGGACTATTAAAATTATTTAAATTTACAATCACAAAAGAGTTCCTATTTAACAAATTGGCGCGTGATTAGTATGCGAGTAAGTTTGAAATAGCGAGCGAGCGTAGCTGTGACCGACCCTACCGGAATCACACTGAATGAGTTCGCGACTGCCGACTCCATGTGCAACGCTCCGAAACGCGGCTTCTACAACCTTTACATTGCCGTCAATACCTTGATTATTATACTGTATAACAAGTGCATACGATTCAAAATCGAATAACAAATCTATTCAGTGTTTTTCACATTGGCACATGTCAAAAATCGTAGTTTTGTGGAGCGTACGCGCATAGAAAAGCACGTTCTATTGTTGGTATTGTTTGTGATCGGAAAAACAATGAGTTCGGTAAAAGTACAGGACAGATAAACACATTACTAATTCTTAAGGAATTTTAACATTTGTTTGGACAAAGCTTTGTTTTTTGTACATTTTTTCTTATGTAATACAATGTCCTGAATGGTAACATAAGTATTCAAAGAATGAGTTCACTTTTACGATTTAAGTTTGCTACAAATGTTTAACAGGATAATGAATATTGTTTTTGGAAATTAATTTATTATTTAAGCCGCCGATCAGAAAGAGCGAAACGATTGTCAATATTATATTTTTAAAAATAAATTAACATATTTTAAATAATAGCGGGAAAAGGAGCAGGAGTTCTCCTGTATGGTAAGAGAACACCGCCGCCCGTTGCCAACCGCGCCACAGTCTGCGCATTGGTTGTATTGCTAGCTTTTTTGGATGCGGAAGCAGCATTTTTAAGTGCCTCCGATATCCTCAGTCAGTCAGAGAAACACAGTAGAAGCACCTACAATTGAAGAAAACTACGATTGCACGCTGACTATTTTGTGAGCCCATGGTATCACTTCGGACGAGCCGGCCCAATTATTGCGTCCGCATATGCTTCAGCATAGCTCTCCAATGGGATTTCAGAATCTTGCTAAGAAATTCTTAATTCTTCTTCTTTTAATCTTTCTTCACCTCTCTCCATATCTTAAAAACTATAGTTAACTCCGTTTTTATTAAATCTCAATATTGCATTTTTAAATCTCAATAACTAAAAGCTCTAGTTAACAATTCTTCTAAAGAAACAATATTTCAGTGAACTCCTTCAAAACACATGGAAAGTAAACCTAAGAAATACCACCGCCATGTTTAACGGCGCTGAGAACCGCGAGTAGACTGTGTAATGTTATCGGCTTTTTAGTTTTTACGCCGCTTAAACGGCATAATTTTAAGGGCCTCCGATATCCTCACTCACCCAAAGATACAAAGTTTGACAGTACAACTTAAAGTACCGTTTCACGCTGATTTTTCTGTGCGGTATAGGTTGGGACTCATTCACTCAGCGAAACGTTTTTTATAAAATATCTGAATTTTATATATCGCCAATGGAATGTTTTTTATATTATATACCGGATTACGGAGCGTGCGTGTCTCGTGTTGATACGATACCAACGACGCCCATGGTCAATCGCGCCAGACATTGGTTTTATTGTGTTACCGGGTTTTTACAGCGTCGTAATGCTAATGGAATGTCTTCAAAGGTGGTATAACCGCCAAAGGGATAGTCGTAAACTTAGCCTATAATTATATTAGAGATTCGGCTTAATTAGGTTGGTCCTTTGAAAATTATAGGTCCAACTGTGCTCGGGGCAGTGGTTTTTATTTCAAACTGTGAGATTCTTGCTTCGAAACTATTTTAGTATAGAGCAAGTATTTAATTGGTGATTTGAGTACTAAACCCTTTATTTTAAATGAAAAACTCATTTATGATTGGATTTTAATAGGTGGACGTAGATATTTTTATTATTTGTTTATTTTAATCGTTTCACAAATTTCTACATTGCTACACATCTAATATATAAAATTCTCATGTCACAATGTTCCGCAATGGCTTGACCGATTCCTATGAAATTTTTCATGCATATACGACTACTTGTCCGACGATCGGCTGTCTATTTCTAAACGCCTGAGTGATAAGGGTTAACAACTGCTTACATTTTTTTTAGTTCTTCTTTTATATCATTTGGCATAAAAATATAACCCTAAATTTTCCCCCTTCTTCAACTATCCCTTATTTTTCAATAGCAATCTAAACATTTTCTTCTCTCCACGCTCGCTAATTGATCACTTTACCACTTGATCCATTATTGTACAAATTATAAATATAGTGTAAACTCCACGTAACGCCCCTCGATTTAACGAAAACTCCCTAAAGCGTCGGGATCAATTGGCTTTAGTTGGTTTAGCTTGTCTTCCATCCACCTTTTCTTCTCTCCAGTTATCGACAACTCTTTAAAACGCTATAAAAGGCTCAGTCCCTTCAGTGTCGTTATATAGAGTTTACACTCTATTATTATATCACCCCGTAAAGAGCGCAGAGTATAGATAAGACTGACGCCAGTACCATGGCATTCTCCCGCTCACCTATGCTTAGGGCCTAAGCTTAAATCTTTCTCAATTCGGTGCGTATTAATTTTTAATTAAAACAAAAATATATACTATTGTATTCTGCCTCGATGTTCGATGATGAAATTCAGCAGCAGGTATCAATCTAAACAGCTCCTCCGAATATTCCCCGTTATAGATGCTGATTACTTCAAATGAGCCGGCCCAATAAGTGCGTCAGCATGGCTCTTCCACTACAGTACACAATAAAACACATAGTCGTCAATAATTTTTTTAATTAAATTCAAGCGCTTTTATGAAGTGGTCTGACGTTCCTATGATTCTGCAGACACTTAATATTGCAAAACTTGTAGGAATCATATTCGAATGGTACTTTTGGAAGATTTGAACCGCAGAGAAAACACCGAGGCACGTCTGCTTTCATCTGCAAATATATTTTATCTTGGCCACGTTATAAATAAAAATATTAATAATAGCAATTACTAAGTATAGAATATACACAAGTAATATCTTATGACAAAATATCTTTGAAATATAATAGCAGAGGGACCCTCGGAATAAGAGTGTTCCAAATGCCAGCCATGTACCCGCGGCTTTGCAAAGGATAGAGACGTCCATGGGCGAACTACCGCTTACTCTAGGTGCTTCCTGCTCATTAGCCACAATTTCCATAAAAAACCTGATGCAATTATGAACCCACAGCAAACCCTGGATCCGCCAAACCCTTTAGACAAATAGCATTACTTTTGATTTTAGTAAGCGTATAAAAATATATTGTCCATGGGCGGCGGTGTTCTCTAAATCATATAGGAGGATGTGCGC
The DNA here is from genome assembly GCA_018230265.1 of Delias oraia. Taxonomy (NCBI): domain Eukaryota; kingdom Metazoa; phylum Arthropoda; class Insecta; order Lepidoptera; family Pieridae; genus Delias; species Delias oraia. The sequence goes on along the minus strand of DWCF01004911.1, from coordinate 8,716 downwards.
TACAGAATAAAAAGCCTTTATGTTAATCTAGGATGTCAGCCACTAATATTATAAACGAGAAATTTTGTTTAATTTAGTTTGTAAGTACCGAACGTACTTTAATGAAACTGCAATAATATAGCTTATATATTAGAATAACATATAGGCTATGATTTAGAACGATATTATGTAAATTGGCCAAAATTTAATAAAAAATGTCACGTAAATCGGACGCCCTGCCCGGTACGCCACCTGCCGAAACTACTAGTAAGTTATAAATGATGTTGCAAAAATGACAAACCTTCTGCGCATCGGTCAGCTGTACAAAATGATTGGTCTTATTCTTCTCCATTTGTTTCTCTTTCTCTCTCTTCCTTTTCGCCCGTTTCTGTTGTAATTTCTTCTCTCTCTCCAATTCTAACATTTCTGCTGTTAAAGGGCCTGGTATTTGAGACTGAAAAGCATAAATGTATGCAGTATAATATCGAATATTACATAAAACTAGAAAAACCAAATATAATAAAAGTTGTCATGTGCACATCCGTTAGAATATACAATAAAATACTAAGTAATTTAAAGAGTTTAAACTCCAGGTTATTTACAGTAAACTATATAATTGCTTGGATAACAGTAATTTTCATAATGTGAATTTGTGGACAACATTTAAATAAAAAATATTAACTTTATATAATAATTAAAAATTAATTTGGCTTCAGAAAGTTTGCAATTTTTGAAAAAAAAAATTGAAACTAACCTTATTATAATTGTATTTCTCCGGATATTGCGCTTGAAACATTCTGAACGCCACGCGAGTGTCGCTGTCTGGTGTCGCCGCGTACGGGGTCTGAAGCTGATGATTTTTTACACACGGATCGCCACCAGCCGTTAGGATTTGCCTGAAATATTATAATTAATATGAATAAACTGGGATAGGCATACTGAGGCACTAATTGAGCCTCATCCGAAGTGATGTCATGGGCCACCAGGATCATTGTGAGGTGGTAATTGTACTGTGTATTTTGTATTTCGCTGAGTGAATGAGGATATCGGACTAAGCCGCCTGAAAAGCCGGTAGCACAACCAAAGAACACCTGTGGGCGACGGTGTTTGTTTAATATGACCTTTTATTTTAATAACTTCCTGAGAAAGAAAAATATACTAACATAACTACATCCGGTTTAGCGGCGATTGCCGCCTTATGGAGCGCTGTGTTGCCATTTGTTGGATCTTGAATGTTGCAGGCCTCTCTTAAATCACCCTCCCAACTTTCTATTATTGTCTCGAGCGAGTTGGGTTCAGTGCCAGAAATTGCTTTCCACATCTGTGAAAATATATTTTTTATTAGACAATATATTTCAAATATCATTTTAGAATTTTGTTAAAGTTTTGATTTTAAAAATTTAAATAAACTTTATTTTCTACTGGACATAGGGCCTTCCCCTGGGAACTCCATGAATACCTTTAAATTTTATTTATTTCTATATGGTACAAAAATAGTTTGTGTTTAATACCGTACCTTTTTAACAGCAGCCGGTATCTTAACTGGCACCTGCTTGACCGGCTTCTCCTGTTTGTATTCTTTTTCCTCTTTCTTCTTCTTCTTTTTCTTAGCCTTCTTCTGTTCCAACACTTCCTGTTCACTGCATGAACTACAAGCACTGACCGAATTGTAGTCTATGAGGAGATCTTTACGGGAATTCGTAAGAACTCCATTCATACTCTGCTCTGATAGAGTTTTTATCCAACCTGTAGTAATATACGGCACAATTATTACAATAAACACGGAAATTTAAAGTTTACGTAACAACAAAGTTTCACCTTCAGTATACATTTTACCAAAATCCATCTCTTTTATCTACGATGTTAAACTAAAAATAAAAAAAGTAAAATGTTTTGTCTCTTTTTTATAATAGGAATAGTTCGTTAGCGAAAAAGTGATGGGAGTATTTGAAACAGAAAAGACAGCAAGTTATTATTTCAAGTTAAGCGAATATTGTATGTAAGTATCTATATTTATAAATAAGGATATGGCGTCTTAAGCAACTTTTTAACCAATTTAATTTATTTTACGAACTATTTAAGGCATAAATATTTTGAACAGAAAGCATTGTCAAAAAGCACAATATCAAAATTCATCAGTGCTTTTAAAACCTTTTAAGCTTTTTCTACAATTCTACAAGCTATACAAAGGTATTTCTAAAGCAATACGATTTGGAGACAATAAAAAAGCGTATCTATTCCTACAAGGCCGGCAACACAACCGCTGCCTAAGCAGGGCTAAGGATGTCCATGGGCGGAGGATCGCTTACACTTGGTGAGCCTTCTACTCTTTTACTACCGTTTTCATAAAAAAATGTTCTAGCTCTGATTCTCTATTGAAATTTCCACATTCTTTACCTTTAATCAACACACCACTAATAATTTTCAAAAATTCATACCTACTGGTGTTTCAGAATCTATGAAACACGGACCTTCGTCTTCACTAGACATCATCTGAGTTGGGAGTTCACGTGGGGCCCGTTGTCTCGATTTGGCTCGGTCTATGGGCTTGCCGGGTTTCTTCGCCGTAGTGGTAGCCGAAGATTTTGATGTCATACCAGACGCCGCATCAGTAGCCTTTAGGAATAATTCCAGGGTGTCTGCAATGACATAATAATGTATACCTGAAATCTCTCATTTCAGGCTGAAATATATTAAGAATTACGTTTAATACTAGAAAACGTTATTATAATATAGCTTACAACGGAGCAGGTGGGACTGCAATATGGTAAGAGGACATCGCCGCCCGTAGACAACCACGCCACAGTCCACGCATTGATTGTGTTGCCGGCTTTTTACGCCAGTTGTATGGCATTTTTAAGAGCCTTCAATATCCTCATTTTCTCAGCGAAACACAATACAAATGTCGATTCATGTTGAGTATTCTGTGAGCGCGTGGTATCATCACTTCGGACGAGCCGGCCCAATTAGTGCATCAGCATATCCTTCAGCATGTCTCCCCCACGGGTACTTGCACGGTGTTTCGCTGAGTGAGGATATTGGACGCCCTTAAAAATGCCACTTAAGTTTATATTATATAAAAAAACCTTTCATTTAATTCATTTTCATTTCATTAAATACATTTACTTATGTAAGTCTTTATAATTATATTATATATACAAGTATGATTATAATATTATTATATTTATAACTTACCATAGACCTCTATACTGGCAACAGTCTCATGTACTCTCCTAACCTCTTTGTATGTCGGTTTCCGAGTGGGAAAAGGCAAGGCCCTTACCCTTAAATCTTCCCTCTTTAGCGGCGAATTCTTCCCAAATATGGCTGCTTGATTTGTCGAACCCACAGCTCGATACAGTACTAACGAACAACCAATCAAATCTTCGGACCAACTCGCCACGATGTCTTGGACGTGCTGAAATATATTACTAACAAGATTAGAATAAGTATGACTCATGTAAATAATAGCTTATTCTTTTTACCGTACAGCCTACAGCGGAGCAGGTGGGTCTTTTATATGGTAAGAGAACAACTTACGCAACTTAAGCGGCAATTTTTAAGGGTCTCCGAAATCCTCACCAACTCCACAAAACACAGAACAAGCAAGTACATATACCATTTCACGTTGAGAACTCTGTAAGCCCGTGGTATTACTTCGGACGAGTCGACCCAATCAGTGCGTCAGCATATACCTCAGCATGGCTCTCCCACGGGTGCGACAGTGTTAAAGTACCAAAGACCGAAGAGCCCAGGCACCGTAGAACCCTTCCAGAGACCGAATAAATTGTAAATTAAATTATAATTGTTCGAATCGGGATTGTCACTCCTTACCTCTGCTTCAGGGTAGACTTATTAAACCACTTAGTTAGGAGGCTCTCAAAAATCATTATTTTTATCAATGCCAAGATATTGGTCAGTTTAGAGTCATTTTAATTAACTTATTTAGTTCACATGGCTTAAAATTGAATTGTAAATAATATACCCATATAACAAACCTCCAAGAATTGTGCCTGATTGTATCTTCTCAAGCTAGCCCCGGCAGATCTAGGCATATTCCCATGCTGATCTCTTGCACTTTGTGCTTGACCCTGACCACGCCTCGTAACATATGAATGATGTGTCTTATGGATCACTGGGATAGCCCCAGAAAATATGGCCCCAGCAAAGTGTCCTCCAGATACCATTAACACTGCCCATCTCTGGTATCCAGGTATTGTTAGGCGTTGACAACGCTCTATCCATGCATGACCTTCACCATCCGTTGATAGGTCTTCCTGTTTTAAAACTTTATATAATGAATGTACCACACACCATAACTGACAGCCTGAAATTCTAGATTTTAATTTCAGAGGAACAAATATTTTTTCTGTTACGTGGGAAGAGGTTAACCTACTTGTCTGTTAAAGAAATGATTAGTGAAATAGATGAAGAAATCTGTATATAATTCATTGGTTATTTGCATATTTTGTAGAACCAAAATAAATTAAATGACTTTATCTCACCTTTCTATGATGCAGTATACATCTGTATATACAAAATGCTTGCCCAGCATGGTTAGTAAAGAAAGCTTTACAGTGTCTTGTAGCCGCTGCAAATAGATCACTAGATGGTGTTGAATTTGTACACTCTGTCTCAGAATCACTGCCTGATACACTAGTATCATCTGAAACATTTAAAAACATATATATAATCATTTTTTAAATGCATTTTATCTTGAGGTGTTGATTTAGTCAAATTCAAACTGGAATTTGAAACAAATAGAAGCAATTGAGTTTTTGCAGTAAATGCATTGTGACTGTTTTATTCGAGGGACAATAGCTTCACAGGGAATGAAATCTGTATTTAAATACCTAGCAGTGTATTAAATTGCCCTAATGACAATGCAGACTTTCCAAACAACTTCCTCTTCAGGTTATGTGTATGCCAATGATGTTTATAATGTGCAGTCTGGTGCGCCCTTGACTCAAAAGGGCCAACACCACAGCATGAACAACAGTTTCCATCAGAAGCACCATTTAAAGTCAAATCATTGAGCCTCTTTATAACACTCTGTTCATCAACTGAAAAATTACATAACATTTAGTAATCAGGTTGACTAATAAAAATTGCAACATTATTAATATCTAGTACTTTTGATCAGTACTGCATCACATGTTGCATGTAAAAATATAGTCTATCATATTATAAAATACTATAGCTTCCTATTAGTGATAAAAATTTGAAATGATTTAGGTAGGTAGGTTAATTTTATTTGTGAAATTTCATCATAAATAGTTTGGACAATTAAATTATGCTAGCCAAAGATATATTTATAAGAGTTCAATAAATGAATACAATCTATATGGATCTATAATAAAACACAAATTAATTATAGTCCTATTATGAAAGTGTCTTACCAATTTGATGTGACTCAGTTATCATACATGCTGTGACTCGGATGCCTTTAAGCAGCTTCTCAAAAGCGTCTAATTGAAAGACTTGTACAGTTTTAGGTTTAACTACATCTGCTTTAGACATTTTTCTTAAGAAAATTGCTTCACTTTATTTTAATCAGTTAATCAAGTTATTTGTAATATTATGCAATTTTAAATAGAACAAACAATTTTTCACATATCTCCACTGGACTTTTAATATTCTTATATGTTTAGTTTTACATTATTTTCCTTATTACTGCTCGCTAATTTTAAATATATAGTTAACCTAAACTTAATCAGTTAGTTTGGCAGAACAGAATTTTTATATTCACGCAACAGACTTATCAGTTCACATGCGACAGCTGGCATGATTTGCCAAATTGACTTGAGACAAACTGATTGACAGAATTTTAACGTTTTCTCTGTAAATTAAATGTCATTTTTATTTTTACATATCAAAAATAGTAAGTTGTGAATTAAATATTGTCAATATGTGTATTCATTCATTAAAAAAAAATTAATCATAAACTGTCTAATATTACTTGTTCTCTCTATATGTATGTCTTGGTTAAAATGTTGGTCCACGGTTAGTTTTGTGTCCCTTAGAAATTTGAATTTTTTTTTATATTCATGCCCGATTCATTGTCGTTCTTTACGTAAATAAACTGTCACTAGCAAAATTGTGACCGCTATTCACAGAAAACAAAAATATAAGAAGAAATTAATTGTAAGCAGACGTATCACAGATTTTTTTTTTCACAAAAATGCAATTTTCAAATATTTACCATATTATAGATTGATCCTCTGTCATTATTTACTTAAATATTAGCGTAATGATGATGACAAAATTCTGACCGTTTGTCACGGAATCTATAAAATGAGAAGCGACGTTTGATAATACTTCTTATATAATATACTATATAATGTCCCATTATATAATAAATATACTAATACATTATATAATATACATATATTACCTACTACAAAACATTATATAATATAAACAAAAATACGTATCGTAGACATTCATAGTTATACAAATTACTTATACAAATAATATATAATGGTTATAGTAATTTTGTATTTCGTATATAGGTATGTAATCTAAATCAATGCAAACATGTTATAACATTATACCGCCTCAGAGCTTAAAGCTTTGGTTTTGCGTCGGCAATTCTAGACTTAATAAATAAATATCTTGGCATTGAATTTTTATAGAATTTTTTCATTGAATTTGTTAAAATCATTGAATTGTTTAAAGAATATCCTGTGTGAATTTACAGTATTTGCCTTCTAATTCTTAACATAAAAATATACTGAGTTATGTTTGTACGTTATCTTAAAGAGCCTTCAAGATTTCTATTCATAAGAGATTGGACTTTAATCACATCATATTGGAATGAAATAAGTCGGAACGTAAACTAAAGGTAAATGTCATTGAAGCAGAAAACTCATTTCCATGCATCGCTTTATTTTATTCTTAGCCACATCACTTGCATTTGAGCACGACAAAATGTTATTTTGTTCATATCTCGAGTGCTCAGAGACAGATGAAGAAGTTTGTGGGATACGGGAAGAAGGACAAGGATTCCGGTTGAAATTATTTGATAATGAATGTCATTTGTTGCGCTTCGGGTGTAATGTTACTGAGGATCAAGGTAAACTATCTTTCTATTTACAATTTAAGCTGACAAGACAACATGGGTGGTGGTGTTCTCTTACCATATAGAAGACCCACCATTTCCGATATCAGTTATAGAATAAAAAAATATATTTACAAAAAACAATTATAAAGTCAAGGATTACATAAATATTAACTATATTAGGAAAGAAAATTGATAGTAGTAATTTATAGTAATATATTAAATATACAGATTTCATTGTTCGTTTGAATTGAAGAGTCAATGAAATTACCCGGCAACGCACCTGCGGCCCGGCTAAGGATGTCCATGGGCGAAAGACCGCTATTCCTAGGTGCACCTCCTGTTCGTTTGCCACAGTTTTGCTCCCGTGTCCGCTATACCATAAAACAAAAAGGACATTTCATTAAATTCAGAACTGAATTAGTAATACTAATTTAAAAATTCTTTAACTTAAATAGTTTTTATATGAAAATTCTAGTGACTGCACTATACATGATTAAATCTTTGCCTTCGTTTTCTACCAAACAACAAAAATGAGTAGTTTTCTTTTAAGCCATCATTTCCCGCGTAATAAACAAAAGCAGTTAATAAGTGAATATTGTGTAGCGATTCAATTGACGCCAGTCTCGTCATGTTATAATCCGATGAAATATACGTCCCTAATTGCATTGAAACAGTTACATCCCCCTCATATTACATAGGAACTACCAGACTAATTATCTAACACTAGATAAGTATATTAAGTCTTCAACTTCCTGTTTCCGCTCGTTGCGTAAAGTGAACTTTGAACTGACAACATGAGGTCGTTTTTAATGAATTTGCATGTGGATGAACTAATTTACTATTTTAATTCGAGAGAGAGAGATATATATAATGTAATTGTTTTTATGACGGTACCACCAATGAGCAGGAGGCTCAGCTAGGAAAAGCGGTCCTCCGCCCATGGATACACCCATCCGTGTTTTGCCTTTTAAAGAAAAGGCAGCTCTTTTTTTGGAAGTCCCCAAGTTATTTTGGAAATATCTGCTGTATCCACAAAGTGGTGATGCGTGGCACAAGAGATGCTCAGTTGTGGAAATCTTTGAAACTTTGTATTCTGCCTCGATATTTGATTACTAAATTTATTCTATGCTATATTATTCATAGTAACTATAATATTTTAACTGTTAAGTCTTTTTAAAATATCGTGTTAAGTAATTTGCTTTCAATCGTTATCTTATCATTTTTATTTTATTTATAATGTTTTGATGTATGTTATATATTGTTTAAAATTTATTAAATCAGTATTGCGAATAAATCCTTTTCCTTTCAGGTAAATAGGCACTTAGGCTAATTAAGACTGCTACACAGAACTCGTCGATTTGAAATAAAAATTGAATAATACCTTTTTTTAGTTATTAGAGTTTATGTATGGTCCAGACATGACTCGGATCCCCATACTTCACAGACCAAAGCTTGAGGAACACTTGTCTATATCATAATCTGTATTTCAAATGTATTTACCGGATGATGAAATATATTTAAAATACGGCACTGTCTATTACTTTACTAGCAACTAGACAGTGAAATTTCTGAGAAAATGTGCTTGCGAATGCTTTTATCGGCTTATGTTAGCAAGATAAGTATTTTTTGAAGCAACAAGTGAATCTCTTATATTAAACATAACATTCTTTATAG
>DWCF01004910.1:0-15326 GCA_018230265.1 Delias oraia | reverse complement strand
GCTGCGATCTTGAGCGATGTGGATCCAGCGGTTGCCCGTGACCTTTGTTAGATCGTCTTTCCATCGTGTGGCGGGACGTCCCACTCTGCGTTTTCCGGTGCGCGGTATAGTAAATCCTTAGCTTACTATTACTAAATCAAATGTAATTTTAATAATAATAAAGCTCTTTATTTAATAATAATAAAGCCCTTTTTTAATAATAAAAAAATACTTACAAGGATTCTATCCACTGTTGTTACATGTCTCTGACTTCGGCGTACCTTCTGGTAAAGGCTTCGTCCAACAAAGATATTTTTCTACTTTATTTATTACTAATATGGGAATATATTCATCTCTGAGTGGCAGTCCTCGCAGTATATGCTGCGAATACAGCGGCACATCTGAAAATAATCTTTGAGAGCTTTGAAGGCTGTTGCTGAAGCTTTACAGGGCAGGTTCAGTGCGCAGCTGAGGCTCGGCGTAAGCAGAGGTGAGATTTTTATACTTAGTAAAAATTACTATCTTTTTTATTACTAAATTATTCCTTATAATTACAATAACATTAATACTATATACATATTACTATTTATTACAACGTAATAAGGACGAATGTAAAATAATTTAGCATTATCGTCACTGATTTCAGATATTATTCAGTTGTTTTTTATATCTATGTGCTAATAATAATAAATGATTGTCTATATAATTAAAATTAATTAATTTATTAAACATTTTATTTTATTCGTTTTATTCTCTGTAAATTAATACATAATATTAATACTGATTTCAAATATTTGGTAATATTAAATATATATATTGATATCGTAATAATATCAATTGTCTTTATAATTTATTAAATATATAAAATAAATTTATAATATAATAATTAAATTAAATTATATAATAATTAATTCAAAAAAAATACAAAAGTGAAGCTCGTTTAACGTCAAAATCAGTCTATCAATGTTGTCCATATAATTTAATAGATATATAATAATAATAAACAATAATTGACTATATAATTTAATAAATTTATTTATTACACATTTATAATTCTCCCCAATTGTGTTTTAGTTTAAAATATTAACTACATTTTAATGAGAATCTATATTTATTCACCGATTTACAAGTTTGTTAATGATAAACATACTATGTCTCAATTGTGTATAAATATTAACATACTCCTATATATAATGAATAATGTTCAACGGTGCGAGAGTAAAATGCAGTTAGGTGTTAAAAGAAATGTGCCAGGGCCACTTTTGATTCACCATCCATTCGAATTTCTTAAACTGTTATAAATACATTTTTTATAGTATAGCGGATAACGGAGCAAGTGAGTCTGCTATGGTAAGAGAACAGCGCCGCCCATGGACAACCGCGCCACAGTCCGCGCATTGATTGTGTTGCCGGCTTTTTACGCCGCTTTAGTGTCATTTTTAAGGGCCTCCGATATCCTCACTCACTCAGCGAAAGACAATGGAAGTACCGTTTCAAATACAACTACCATTTCACGCTGAGTGTCTTGCGTGTGAGCGTACCTATCCCTTAAAAGGCTGGCAACGCACCCGCGGCAGGGCAATCCCTTGCAGAGCCGCTGTATAATAAATTTTTATTCCCTTTTTTCGTTTACTATACGGCATATGAGCACTTTGAATTGAATTATTCTTCAATAACATATCCTATATCAATAAAAATGTTCATAGATACTGTAATATACACATTTTACTTAATCAATGAAGAAATTTCACGGTATATTATTACAGTAAATAGACATCTCAAAGGCGACATCATGACGCGAGTGGTTCATTCAATTTAGCTTCACTTGAGCACAATGTTTATTCTGTATCATGTTCCTACTACATATCTAACTGTAGGGCGAGAATTGTTATAATTTAATATTTTTTTATAGTATAGCGGACCACGGAGCAAGTAGGAGAACACCGGCGCCCATCAACAACCGCGCCACAGTCCGCACACTCAACGAAACAGTGTACACTTGTACCGTTTCACGTTGAGTATTCTGTGAGACAGTGGTATCAGTTCGGACGAGCCGGCCAATTACGCATTTAGAGCAATTAGAGCATTTAGGGCAATTAGAGCATTACGATATGCTTCAGCATGGCTCTCCCACGAGTTTGGTAGTATTAAGATACTCGCCCGGATGCTGTCAAGCCCTTCCAGAGGTCGAATAAATTATATAGTAATTTATAATTGTCCGGACCGGGATTCGAATCAGATACCTCTAGAGCGCTTCATGGTAGACTTATTAGACCACTTAGGTACGAGGCTCTCAATGCTTATTCTGTATCATGTTCTACTATCTTAGTGTAGGGCGAGAATCGAGATAAACATATGAATTAAAGTTAGTTTCGAGTTCCATTGGGACCGTCATAGATTTTTATCTTATACTGAATTTTCTGGTTAAAAATAATAAAACGTCGCTATATATATATATATATTTATTTTATTGAATCTCTTCAAATCAAAGGAATGTCCATGGACGGAGGACATTCCTAGCCCTTGCAAGCAGCTTGGGAATTTTGCGGCCGTATAAGGATAGAATTGCTTTTTTTTAAGGTATTTTAATAACATACATACAGTATTAACTAAGCCTTAATCTAAGCCGTCCATTGACACTCCTATCACTTGCAGGTCCGCGGGTGCGTCTACTGCCTTTAAGGATAAGTACGCTCTTTTTTCGAAAGTCCATAAATCGTATTGGTTTGGTAGTTATCTGCATGTAGCTGATTCCACAAGTGATAATGCGCGGCCCAGAGTGCCTTAAAAATGCTCAGTTGGTAAATTATCTATAAATCAGTGTTTTATTGAAAGATAAAAATATTTTTTTTATAATGCTATATATTTTTAGTTTTACAACATGCTTCTACAATATTTAAGCTGGTACTAAACTTTTGGCGTGTATCAGGTTGTTGAGATAAATTAAATTTGCACTCCATAAACCATTCCACTTGTGGTTTATGACTAACGCTCAGTAGCAAGTGGAACGATAAAAGCCGTGGTCGTGGGCATGATTGTACTGAGCACTTAGTCGAACGCGCGATATATGTATCATAAAAAAAATATCATCGATGTTACTTAAGTAGAAAAAAGACATGAAAGGTTGCTTCTTTTGTTTTTATAGAGAATATAATTCAATCGTTCTTTAAGTTATATTTAAGTTATAAAAAAAGTTTAAATAAATGTCTAGTATTTAAACTTTTTTTATTATTCTGTAGCGGATATCGGAGCAGTAGTGGGTCTCCTATATATGTAGAGAATACCGCACGGTGAGTATTCTGTGAATATGGTGGTATTTCTATCTATAGATTTAAAAATCAATGCCACATTGCGTTGTAAATTAATAACTCAAGAACGGGCTCAGTTTAGGCTTTGTTCAGTCTAATTAATAGATGGTTTATATAAAGTTTGCACAAAGTCGGCCCAACGGTTCTTCTTTTGTCACATTTTTTGTTACAAATGATTTCAATATGGGGGATCATTTTCTTAATGAAGACTTTGCTGTCAAAATGAAACTTTACACGTAGCAAAGCATGTACCGGGTCGCTAGTATAATATATATTTATAAGACTATAATAATATTTAAGTTTAGTTATATTTTTGTTTTAATTACATTTAGAATAATAGTTGTATAGAAAACTAGATTCTAGAGTAAGGTACTGTATGTTAACGAAGTATTCATTATAGTTATTGTCTCCATGTCCTTCGGCCGACTAAGGCAGAGACTCGATTAATTACACGTCTAGCTAGTACGGAATGATTAATTGCTATCTATCTACTCTCTTTATGCACTATAATGTCTTCGATAATAGCCGGCTTTTAAGGATTATTTATAATAAACCGATATATCTTATCATAGACATTAATAATCTGGCCATTACAAATAATTTTCTATAGATTCTCGATTTTGAATGTTATAGAATAAAATCAAAGGTTTTGACTTCAAATTGAACTATGAACGTCTTAAACATTGAAATTATAGACAGTATATACAATATACAATAGGAACTGGCAATGTCCAAATCTCATGCGACGGCATCGTTCAAGACTGTACGCGTTAGCTGAAATATGAGACTTAAGTTAATTACATGGCATGAGGCCAAATATACAAATCAAGAGATATTTAATAAATATAACTTTCTGTTACAAATATGACTTTAACAAAGATGCACGGTAAGGTATTTTAATAAAATCTATACAGTAATAATAACTAAGCCTTAATCTCATATCTCGATCCTCGCTTTTTTATGGTAACTGTGGCAATTGAGCAGGAGGTTCACCTTAGATAAGCGGTCTTCCGCCCATGGCCAGCCCTTGCAAGGCCACGGATGCGTTGCTTGTCTTGAAGGGATAGGTACGCTCTTTTATTGAAAGTTCCCAAGTCGTATTGGTTTGGAAATACCTCTGCTAGCAGCTGATTCCTCAGAGATTTGTGGTGCGCGACATATAATACTTTGAAAATGCTCAGTTATGGTTCGACAAACCTCGATGTGATTCGGATGAAACTTTGTATTCTGCCTGGATTTGCCAACGTCCATACCAAGTTGAATACACCGGTTCTCGTCCGATCACCGAAGTTAAGCAACCTCAGGCGCGGTCAGTACTTGGATAGGTGACCGGCTGAGAATACCGTGCAATGTTGACCTTTTTTCCTACGCAAAATAGGCGCACACATATACAATTAATTCTGCCTGGATTTTCGATGATGAAATTCAGAAATTAAATTCAGCTACTGGTATTTATCCAAACAGCTCCACAGAAAATTTCTTGTGATAAATGCAATAGATGATGCTGAGCGAATCAACATCTCAACGCTAAGTTTCTACTTCAGCTATTGGAACCCGCGGTATAATATAATATAACTTATGATGATATAACTTTATAATAATACTCTACAAAATAAATATAAAAATCAGCTATAATAATCCAAGTTAAATAACTATTAATTTTAGCTACCTTTCACCCCTGGTACCTGCCAAGTTGTCACTCGGCAAGCTCCGCAAATGCGCAGCACATACTTTGAGCACATACTACTGAGAACAAGAGGTTTCATCCATATGAAAATAAGTTGTGACTGATCGCTCTGGGATCTTCCTTAATAAGCCTTCTTCCAGCTTCTCATGAATAACTATTGATTACCGTCGAACTTTGGTATTTAAAAATCCAATCAGAAGTCGCGATTTCTGACAAAACAATAGGTCGTCGATTCTATTGATCGAGAACCACGTCCTGTCGCCTTGACCTCACAGTCCCGGGGATTTCATAGGCATCCATCCCCTTGTCATTCGTGATTATTGAAATTCCTATACCCGGAGGAATTTATTTTCGGCTTAAAGACCGACTTGTAGAATATTAAGCGAGGTGTGTAGATTTTTTATTTAAATTGCGTTTACGATGACTGGAAGGTATTCTAACGAAAGATGGCTACGGAAATTTATAAATACGTTTTAATACAAAACAGTGACAAACGAGCAGGATGCTCATTAAGAAAAAGTAGTTCTCCGCCCATGGACGCCATGACCTTTAAAGGGTACAGGTGCGTTGTCGACTTTTAGAAATAGGTACGTTCTTTTTTTGAACCTACCTAAAAGGCCCGCAAAAAGCAACGCAATCGCGCCTCAGTAGAGGCTGCGGGACTTCTTGGATGGTGTACCGCTTACATGAGCCTCCTGCTTGTTTGCCTTCCTCTTTTCATATTATTATTAAATTATTATTTAATTTACTTATCATAGATTTCGCAATCACTTTATAATTATCGTGATTTATTTACAATAGTCGTTGACGAAAAAATGGACTTATGACTAAGTTTACGCAACTTCCAAAGCGCTAGTGCAGAAGAAACGGCAACAAATTGCACCGCGCCATTTTCTTCAATGACGCAACTTTTAATTATTATTAACCCAATTTATTATCACGGATACCTTTGAATGCGCATAAGTTCACGCCCTTAGTCACGCCTTGGGAGAGAGCTTAGCTTGGAACCGGTGGTAGACTCATTTTGACGTTCAACGAGCTTCACTTTTGTATTTATGTCGAAAAATATATTTTATTTCATCTCATAGCATAAGCCAGTGTTCCTACCATTGGTAGATAAAATATTTTTTGAATGGTTTAGTGTTACAGCAGGATGGTGGTCTTCACGCGTATAACACCCGAGATGGGTGAGGCCGTGTTGGAGCATCTAAGAGACAGCTTCTTTGCTGACGAGCCGCTGAACAAGGCAGTTGGGTTATGCGAGCGTGGCCAGCCTCATGCCGCACTTGAGAGGCTCTGCACTGCCACCATCGCAGATGGACTGTCTATCGCTGTTGTTGATGGTAACACGGTAAGATAATTGTAATAATAAGTAGACACAGTGTTAAATTTACACACAATATTCTTTGTGAATATTTCTTGTAATAAATTTTATAATAATTACTTGATCTGGATCACAGGCACTCAACACAATTGAATGTCTCTGTAACTTTACAGACTCCTTTTCCAAATCCGAATAAGTTTTATCCGTGTGAGAGTCACGATGAAGCATATGTGCGCACTGATTGTACCGGCTCGTCCGAAGTGATACCACGGGCTCACATTATACTTAGCGTGAAATGGTAGTTGTAATTTAGACGCTACTTCTACTGTGTTTTGCTGGGTGAGTGAGGATATCGGAGCCGGCAACACAACCAATGCGCGGATTGTGATAACTGTCCAGAGAACGAATTGCCCGGACTGGGATTCGAACCCGATACCTCTCGCTTCATGGCAGACTTATTAAGCCACGACTTAGATACAAGGCTTTCAAAAATACGTTATGTACATATTTACATTATCATACTTTATAATAGCAATTTGTTTGGCTTTGTAGGTTTTAGGTGTGGCCCTGAATGGTGTTTTGTGACCCGGAGATATCGAGAAATCGCTCAAGAAAATTCATAAATCCACTGATGCGAAATTCAATAAGGTACTAAGATATAAAACATAATATGATAATTTTTGACCTCTATTATAAAAAATATTTGAAGAGGCATCGTAGCTTCTTTTTAGATGATTACCGCCAACACACCAGCGGCAATGGCTGGGACTGTCCATGGTGGTCCACGCTTTTCCTAGGTAGTCCTCCTGCTCGTTTGCCTCCCAATTTTCATTAAAAAAAATTATATAGTATTTTTAATTTTGCGAAAATTTCTTTTACTTTAAATTGTTAATATTACAGATCTTCAAAATTCTCTACACGGTAAGCCAGGACTTGGATCTGTTTAACATTTACCAGGTGGACAGTATTCTTGAGTGTCGCATCATCTCAGTGTCAGATAAGGCCCGTGGGCGCGGCCTAGCCAGAGAGCTCATGAAACAAAGCATTGAGATTGCTAATGAGAACAATTTTAAGGTACTGAGGCTAAATATACAATATAAATAGACATAGATATCTCTAGACTCTCAAATATAAGATTGCAATACTGTTTAGTGACAGTAGCTATTAATTGACAAAAAATAATAAAAGCTAATTAAGTGTTCACCTATAAGTGTAGATAAAATATTTTAAAATTGAGATTGTGGCAACCACGCCACATTCCGCGTGTGGGTCTGTTGTTGGGGTTTTACGCCTCTTAAGCGGTATACTTAACATGTAAACATGTAACATGTAACTTAACATGTAACGTACTGCATAAGTGAAGATAATAAATAAAGCCTGAAACTTGAAATTATATAAATACTTAAATGAAAAAATTTCATTACAACATAAACCATTACATAGAAAGCAAAGATGCATGGAAATTTCTGCACAAGTACCAACTGGTGGTACCTTTTAAACTAGCACACATAAATAAATTAATTATTGTAAATTTGGTGATAAAAAAATAAACCTTATGAGATTCTTGTTTGTTCTTCTCGTATAGGTATATCTGCCGAACCAAAGGTATTTTTACTATTGTAAATTGACTTGCAAACATACCCTTTTTGGGGACTATTAGACTGAATGCTTTTTGAGTTTGAGTTTTTGAAACAGTACCTACAACCGTTTGCTAGGTTATAGCTTAATTTGATGTGCTCATAATGTACATTGTAAAGTTGTGATATTTATAGTATATATTATATTTAATTGATATATTTATAAAACACGTTTGCTGTATTTCAGTTGTTCAAAGTGGACGCGACTGGCGCCTTTTCTCAACGCATCTGCAGTAGTTTGGGTCTACGAGTGCTGCACAAAGTGCGCTACTCCGAATACTGCAATGAATCCGGCAAACCGGTTTTCAGCGTTCTCCCTCCACACGACTCTCTATGCGTTATGGTTTTAGAAATACCATAAACTTTCCCACAGATTGTAGTGCGTGTTTTTTCTCTATGCTATCTTTTGTCTCATTTTCGAGCATAGACCATCTAAAATACAATATTAATGTTGTTTAATATTTATGGATGTTTAGTAATAATAAAAAAGTTTTAATCTTAATTAATTTTAATATAAAAATGTCCTTTTTTAAAAATATATTTAATATAATATTTTTGATTCGTATATCTCTATTGAAGGTTATGTCATAAAATACCCTAATTGGAATTATTGAGTGTTTTTAATATTAATAAGTATCTAAATAAGTGTCTATTACATATATTAGAAATGGATGTATTCTAATATGACGGAAATATTTCTGTGTTTAAAATTTAAATCTAAATGTACCTATTCTTGTATTGTTGTATACATATTATTAAACGTTTGTGGTAGAAGTAGCCATGTGTTTAACTCCATGTTGAAATTGTATACAAATATAAATATTAAAAGTAGTAGTCTGTTTTTATTTCTGTTTTTTTAAGGAAACAGTTTAAAACGAGCAGGAGGCTCACTTAGGATAAGCGTACCTCCACTTGTGGACACCTTAGCCCCTTCAGGGAAGCAGGTGCGATGCTGACCTTAAATCGCGCTCTTTTTAAGACCTCCAAGTCGTATTGCTTTGTAAATATCTCTGCAGGCAGCTGATTCCACAGAAAGGACGGAGCGCAGCACAAAATGCATTAAAAGAGAAAAATAATATTATATACCTCGAAACTTCAAAGGTTGTCATCCAAAACAACTTTCTGTAGCAGTAATATTTAAATAGCTACACATTTAAAATTGTGACTCCTGTAAATCTTTACTAATGTTAGGGGGTCTACTGAACTGATATAAAATACGCATTAATCAATTGAAAGCTACGATTTTTAATTGGTAATATATATTAACTCGAGAAAATAAATGGCTAATAATCAGATTTCTCAAATAAGTTGAAGAAATAACGGTTGAACGATGTCTTACGTAGAGATGTGATAGTCCCTAGATTAAAGTCCCAAAAGCATAATTTACATAAAACAACAAAAAAATATTTTACGGTCATCGATGATACATAAGTTACTAATAGTGTTGCCCAAATGCAAGACTTAGCCAGTCTTGGTCTTGCGAGACACCTGGTTTAGGTCTAGGTATTGAGTTCCAAGTCTTGGTCTTGGTCTTGCAGCAAGAATCTTGCAATTACCTATTATATTTTTGCTATTTATTAAAGTTTACTTCAGATCTTTGAAAAATCTACCAGAATAGTAACATTTTGAGCTTGAAAAAGAATAATTTATTAATGCAAAAAAACTTAATGAGAAATTCCAAAAATGACTGGCTAAAAAGAAGCTGCTAGACGCAAGAGTCTTGCAGGCTTAGTCTTGTTCTTACACGGTCAGTCTTCGTCTTGCTAAAATTAGGCGTTCTTGGTTTGGACCACACTATTTACTAATAAAATAACCCGCATCGTTTCAAATATCTCAATTAAAAAACAGTGCAGTTTAAAATGGAAAATCATTTCAGAAAATAATAATAGATTTTAAACAAAAAAAATTTTTTTGTGAACGTCATAAATATTTATTATCTTGTTGCTTTAGTTAAAATATAAGGATAAAGGGACATCTTTTGAATGAAAAAAAATAATAATATTGTAGCTTTCATAGATCATAAATACTATTATATTTAAAAAAATAATAATTTTATGTTCATTGTGTACAAGATGGCGCTGATATACAAGTTTTTCTCAAAAATATAACTTATACATTATTCATGCTAATTTAATTTCTCTGTATAATCTGTAGATGTCAGTTTAATGGAACAATTTTGTATAATATTAGAAATTTATTGCTCGCAGATATACGACTTTGGGGATTTTAGCGGCATGCGTACTTCAGAGGACGGCAACGGAACAGAAGCGCGACGAACGTAGTGGTCTGTGGTCGTTTAGGAAAAAATTAAGGTGTATATGCTTTATCTATCCTATTAACTAATACAGATGTTATAAAATACCTTTTTACGGACTTAATCAATTTTTATAT
Organism: Delias oraia; assembly: GCA_018230265.1. Lineage (NCBI taxonomy): Eukaryota > Metazoa > Arthropoda > Insecta > Lepidoptera > Pieridae > Delias > Delias oraia. The sequence continues at coordinate 5,000 of DWCF01004910.1, read as the reverse complement.
CAACTGCCCGCAGAGGTTTTTCCAAATCAATATGACTTGGGAACCTTAAAAAAAAGAGCGTATCTGTCCTTTCAAAGGCGGCAACGTATTCGCGGTTCAACAGCAACTGGTGGTGACCATGGTTACAGGATCGCTTATCCTAGATGAGCCTCCAGCTCGTTTTTTTAGTCATTTATTACAACAATATTTTCAAAATTACTAGCTGGTAATAGTTTTATTTCCCTATAATATATACTTCCTTATTATATTATTTTTAAATATCAGAATACCATATCATAGAGATTTCTTTAGCGATATTTCAATGTATAGAATTTTCCATTAATTTATTATTCGGTCACAGATATACATGTATCTTTTTCGGATTTCATTTTATAGTTAAAATTCTGTAAAGAGGCACGATTTTACTGGCGCCATACAGTCGCACAAACATTGGTGACTGGGAGTCTGCCAAGAATTGATTGAAATATACGCTTCACCAATACTTTTGACTTTTAAGAACTGTACAACATGATTTATCTAAAAGGCTTTTGTAGCGCGGATATTAAACATCGACTTATATGGAAATATTTCTTTCAAATTGTACGCCATATCTTTATTTATATAATGAATACATAGTATTTTAATATTGAGTATCACAACTAATATAAAGTCTTTTATTTCTGCCGCTCAAATGATGTAAAAAGCCGGCAACACAGCCAAAGCGCGGATTTTGCGGCGTTTGTCCCTGGGTGGCGAAGATCTTTTAACATGGAGGAAATCCGCCCACTTTATATTATAAAAAAGTATTAATTTAATGAATTAAAAAAAAAACATAGTTTAATTTGGTACTTACTAAATTAATAATAACAATTATAAATAAACTTCAAATAATTTTCAGCAGAATCGTAAGATAACATTTTATTAAAATTAATATATACAGTTTTATGCTTGCCGTCGATTTCCCGTAAAGATTTTAATTTTTTTAAGACAAAGACTAAGATATTTACAAAACCTACGAAATTTCATATAAGCAGAAATAAATCGTTAAATCTGTTTTAATTTATATGATCGTTTAAGAGTAAAACTCAAGAAAAAATACTTAAAAAAAATCATTTAAAATTGAAACGAAGAAACTCAGCGAAATATCTAAAATATATAAAAACTGCTTCAAACTTATAAGCGCCTTATAAATCAACACATTTAGCAATTTATTACGAATGTTTTTCCAAGATCTGATTCATCGGAAACCACCCCATGAGTATATAAAGCCTGGCTTTCCCGTTTTCCATTCAGTCTAACTGTAGCATCGGGGAGGGATGTCAGCCATCTACGAAGGAAACTTTTTACGTGATCACAATTTTCCTACGTGAGCAGTAAGTGTTATTTTTGTACACGTATTTAAATTCAATTAATTTTCTATATATATTTCCTATATTGTTTTTTTTAAGGATATTTTTCGTAGGTCATATGTATAGTAAACAAAATCAGAAGTAGACGTAGCATATTCGTAGCACCTATTAATACAAAAAAAATAACTGAGAGTATAACACAAAATCTATAATTTAATAATGTATTTTAATTTTCAGTTAGTTTTTATCATAAAAAATAAAAACCTCTAAGTTAAGGCTTTAACTTTTGTAGCCTTGAAAATTTCTATAAATATACTAAAAAAAATATATTGTGTTTATCTGATTTTAAATTATAAAACCAATGGGGTTAAGATTAAATTTGAAAACTTTCTTTTTGTAAAGCTTAAACGAGCTATGATATGAATCTACTTAATCTAAACTTAAAAGCGACTGCTTAGATGTAAAGATGTTATTATCTTTAGAATATTTCATTTGTGGATTGTGATTATATATTCTTATTATACTTTTTAATAAATACAATTTGTTGAATTAAGACTTGTGATTTCATCATTCTCTCGCTAATAAAAGAAGTAATTACTCTGTGGTTATCTTTTGTTTGTGGCCCTTCAAATTGAGGGTCAAGAATGATGCCTACGGAAATATTCTAAGCACGTTGAACCCAACATCAAATGTCAAAAAAAATTATTCATGAAGTACCTTTTGTGTATATCAATACCATTATCTTATTTTTAAAATATATTTGTTATTAAGAAATATTGAATTATTAATAACAACGTAAACTTTGTAATATGATAAAGAAAGTTTGAAACACAAATAAAGAATTTTTTATTTTTTGACTTAACTAATCTAACGTACAATTTAAATGTAGAGTGGTTACACTCACATGTAAATTTTTTTAAATAAAATTGGTGGCAAACCAGCAGAAGTCTCACCTAGAGCAAGCGGTCCTCAGGCCATGGACACCACCAGCCCTTGCAGAGCCGCGGGTGCGTTGCCGGCCAGTCAGATTGGCTAACTGTTAAGATTCGTTCATACAACTAAACATTTATTAGCAAATAGTAAACTAAAATTGCAAATATTATGGATATATGTAATTATATTGTATTAAATGATTAGCATAAATGATGTTGCTTTATAAAAACAAAAGAATCGATATTAAAGCCTTTATTTCATGTAAAATTATTTATTAATTAGAAAACAACTAAAACTACACAATCATCAAATTCACCATGCGTCAAAGAAAAATTAAAAAAAATATATAACATTCACTCTAAAGTTATATATTTATTTTACTAAGAAAAAAAATACTGTATAATATAAAGTCCTTATATATAAACTACACGAAAAGAGTATAGTAGCCAACGGTATTATAATAATCTACATTAACATTTTATAAATTACTAGCGAGATTGCGAGAATCCATAAAAATAGCCTGTGTCATTCCCTAGACTATCCGTCACCGTAGTTATGGCTTAGTGAGTATGCAAAATGTAAGCCTCCCTTTGATTCCCATAGACGTGGTTAACGTTTTTTATACTATGAAATATATTTTTATCTATGCGCCATATTTTACAAGAATTGCTTATCATTGCGTCATTATACCTAGACCACGAGAATTGATGCATAACGTTATAATCTGTTTGATTTTTAAGTTTTTTGTATAATCTGTAAAAAAAATATTTAATAAATTACATTCTGAATATTATTTCCAGAGGACCCAGGTCTTCTAGAAAAAGTAAGATACCGTAATACGTTGAGCAGGTTTTACAAAATATTTACTTTTCTGACGGGGATTATTTTATAATACCATAAAAATATATATTTTTTTTATAGTAGAGCGGACAACGGAGCAGGTGGGTCTTCTATATGGTAAGTGAACACCGCTGCCCACGGACAACCGCGCCACAGTCCGCGCATTGGTTGTGTTGCTGGCTTTTTACGCCACTTAAACAATTTTTTAAGGGCCTCCGATATACTCACTCTTTCAGCGAAACACAGGACAAGTACCGTTTCACGTTGAGTATTCTGTGAGACCGTGGTATCACTTCGGAAGAGCCGATCCAATTAGTGCGTCCACATATGCTTCATTATGCCTCTCCCATGAAAAACTTGTGTTGAAGTGTGGACTTCATTTAAGGCATTTTATTGAATAATATAACTAAAGTATAGCTGACCTCGGCAAATACTATTTATCCATGTTAATTATTAGGGTACACCTACAGCTAACGTTTTTAATAAATAGGGGATAGTACTAGAATTGTGAAAATTTATCATTAAATTATAAAAAAATAAATTTTGATTGCCTAACTCTAATAATTGAAGAGTTATGACAAATAGATATTGACCGTATCAGGCCTCGTTGATGTGTACACAAAATATTAAACAATTGCTTGCGTTGTTTCGGAATAGTTTTTTTATGAGAATCGGGAGATAAACGAGCAGAAGATTCATCTAGGATAAGCGGTGCTCCACCCGTGGACACCGGCTTTTGAAAACAGATGCGCCCTTTTACTTTGGCAAGAAATACCGCAACACGAGACTGTTTATATGATATAATATGATACAATTTCTTCTATATGTTATGTAATTATAAAAAAAACATAATTTATGATATTCAAACTTGAAGCAAATTTATATAAAATAGTTTTTGCTTCCGCAATATTTCATATAGCGATACGAATTCTCATTTGAACCCTTTATAGTGTAAAATATTTAATCGCGTGACCATTTCTACTAATCCAACGACTAGTTGCCATTTTATGTCGCCAAAATGTGGGTGAACGTACTAAGTTTCTATAGCAGAAACGAAAATGTTTAATTAAATAATTGTACTTATAATTATTTAGAAGCTACCGTACATAGGTTTGGCATAACATACCCGCTGTGAGAATTAGTTTAGTCTATATATTTCAATCAAATCAAAATTGAAGTTGAAGTGTATGTTGAAGGTCATATGGTGTTTGAATTACATTTTTTATGATTTGAATCGCTTAATAATGGATGGCAAGTGGGTTTCCTATATGGTAAGAGAATACCACCGCCCATGGACAAGCGCGCCAGTCTGCGTATTGGCTGTGTTGTCGGCTTTTTACGCCGCTTCCACGGTATTTTAAATGTCCTTCAATAGCTTGACTCACTCAGCGAAACACAGTAGCGGCATCGTTTCAGTACAACTAACATTTTACGCTGAGTGTTCGTGAGCCCGTGATATCACTTCAGACAAGTCGACTCAATTAGTGCGTTAGCATTTGCTTCAGCATGGATTTTCCTCGGGATTATGATGCAGTTTCTCGCGGGAAGCAGTAATTTCTTAGCATTTAAGGACCCACCAACAAATGTATAATAAAAAATACAGATAACGATTATGTGCAAACGCTGGCCCCAAATTTGACTTCTAATATCGACTAACATTATATAAGACTGCACAGGCCGAAGTTCGATCGCTGCAGTAAATAATTCAACCCTGATGCTAATTTTAAAACACCATTGCCGTCAAATGGCTCTATGGGTCACCTCACTTTCTATGTAGGTCTCGTTCGTTCGTGGTTTTGCTCAAATCATTTTTAAATTTTTTGCCAATTATTTTGTAAATAAGAAACTTCTATAAATATATGTCAAGAAATTAATATTTATTAGGGCTTTGCCGCGCTT
>DWCF01004909.1:0-15327 GCA_018230265.1 Delias oraia | reverse complement strand
AACTGCATTTTGCGTGCAAATTTGAACGAAATCTGTTAAGCGGTTTAAGAGTCCATTGAGGACAAACATTGTGACACAAGATTTATATATATTAAGATTTTTTTTATGGTGTAGCGGACAACGGTGCAGGTGGATCTTCTATATGGTAAGAGAACACCGCCGCCCATGGACAACCGAGGCGCAGTCGTCGCATTAGTTGTGTTGCCGGCTTTTTATGCCAACTAAACGGCATTTTAAGGGCCTCCGATATCCTTGTTCAATCAGCGAAAAATTTTAGAAGCACCGTATCAAGTACAACTATCATTTCGATGTATTTGAATTGGTTAGATGGTAATGAACATGTACTTTGACAAAATATTTGATGAAACATGAGTTTCATGATGATGAAAGATGTAGTCTTCCTGTACGTGAAAATGAGTATAAAATATGTATTTTAAACTGTTTGAGTCAAGTTATGTTGACAATTGCAGAAAACTCACAAAAAGTGTTGCAAAGTTAGTTTATAGTTGTTAGAAATTTTTCAAAATGAATATCTCACTGATTTAACCGATACTCAAATATTGCTTGAAATATATCTTGAAAATTTGCTTTGTAAAACTTTAAGAGGCCAATGTCAAGCTCTTAGGATCGAATAAATTATATTTTTTTTGTTTGGACCTAAATTATATCTTTTTGTATGGACCGGAACTCGAAACCCGAAGTCTCGTTTCGTGGTAGGCTTGTAAAACTACGTAGCTACGAGGCTCTCTAAGCACTTCGAAACAGGACTTGGCTTGACAAGGCACTCCTCGTCTGGAATAGCCACTGAATAATAATAGGATTTCTCTTTGCAGGGCAAAACACAAGGAAAAGGCCATTTTTTTATAGTGACAACAATCAGTGCACCACGCCGCAGCTTATGCATCGATATGAGGTGAGTTTTTAACTTCACCCATCTCTGTTGGGTGGCTGCCCTATTTCTTTATATAATAGGTTTATGTGTGATAAATTAATCAAGAAAGAAATAGGGAACCTTGTTGTCTGAAATTATATGTCGAAAATATGCAACAATGAATTATCTAATTGTTATAAATTATATTATGTCATATTTTTCGAAAAAATATAAATTATTTTGTCAAGATTAGCGACATTCATAATGGGACATACATACGTAATAGGCTAACTGGTTTTACCAGTGATCAGACCTAGTAAACTTAGTAATTCTTTTAGAGGTATAGCGAGCGATACGCTTTTACGATAGGATCCCAGAAAACGTTCAATGTCTTTTTTATTAGTATAGCGGACAACGGAGCAGGTGGGTCACCAATATGGTAAGAGAACAACGCCGCCCATCATCAACCGGTCCTCAGTCCGCGCATCGGTTTTGTTGCCGGCTCTTTACGCCGCTGGCCGGCAGTGTTCTCTTACCATATAGGAGACTCTCCTGCTCCGTTGTCCGCTATACTATTAAAAAAACTAGAAATATATATTTCCACTTGTGATAGTTTAAGTTTGAATAAGATACAATATAATATATAAATGTTCTCAACGTGTTTTTTTTTATTTCAGGATCTATCACGAATCCTCCAGTGAAACATTCCAATATAATATAAGTTTAATCTTTCTGAAGCGGCTGGTTTTCTTATGATATTTCATTATTTTTATGGGAAATAATTTAAAAAAAAAACCAAATTGTATTTTTTATTTTGCCATACATTATGCAAATATAGTTTTAAGTTTGTTATTATTAATATAAACTTTATTTTATATTTCGGGTACAGTATATATTGGTTAACTTTTTTTTATGGTTAGCGGCAAACGCAAATTTGATCCTACTTACTTTTAGTTATTGCCAGTTGCAAAAATACAATCGTGATTGCAACTGGGCTAAGCGTTATACCTTGTACAGAGCCAATCGTTTCAGCGTGTCGTTTTCAAATCTCTTAAGTTTCTTGTGTGATATAATTAGTAATAGTTTAATGTAAATAAATGTATGGGGAACAATTTTTTATTAACGGACACAGCTATGATATATTTCTATAGTCTTACGATATCTACAAGTTATATGGCTGGAAGAACCATGGCTGTATATGTCAATTTTCCTACTTTGTAGTCTGTGTAAAGTCCTCACGCAGGATTTTAATTCTTTAAGATTTTTTTTTTCTAAAGTATTATAAATAAATTCCAAGTGTTAATAAATAATTAATAAACAATTTCTGTTTATCGTGTTTTCCTTTGGACGAAATCATGGTTGTGTCTTGTATAAAATTAATTTTATTTCTATTTAGAATACAAAATTTAATTACTTTTTTTATTGCATTTCGTGCACTGTTTATGTTAAAGATGTAAAATTAAATAAGGCACCGAAATGCCCAGCCATAACTCCACGTCAGAAACAGTTATACACCATTTATCTACAGGTATGTTAAAAAAAATATTTAAAATATTAATATTTATGTAAAGAATAATATAATTTTCTTATATATCTGTATGTTAATATATTATGGTATGATAGTCTGTGGTGAAATAAGATTGTAAAAATTGTGATTTGAGAACGATGTGGTAATTGGAAACATTAAATGTCGTTTCTTTTATTACAGAGAAAGTCAGTTGTGTTTTATTGACGGTTATTTCAAATCACTACAAGCAAAATCCATCTTTTATGTTTATATAATTTTGATATCTAAAAATACACATGTATGTACTTAATAATATTTTATGCAGTAAATTATACATCATATCACGCAGTCTTACATTATAGCTTAGCATTTTGGTGCCTTATTATTTATTATCAGATTAAGCAAGGAATATATTATTATAAATAATTTTTTTTATAGATACATATATATTTTGAAGTGAAACTACTTGCTAGATATTGCTACATATTGAGACATGAAAGCCAACTGTATGTAAATTTCATTATGTGTACAGGCGGAATGGTGTAAAGAAAGAGACGCCTATAAATAAAGTAGTTTCCCTTCAGTCATATATCATGGTGCTGCGAGCGAAATATTCTTTAATAGTTACCAGTAAGTTGTATTGCATTTGATACCAGTATCGTTTTTGATTTGACGTTTTTTTTGTATTTTTGACTTTATTTATAGCCTCTTACAAGAATGACGTATCATAAACGATGCTACTTTTAGTGGAGAGTGGTGATTCATCGAATTTAAGAAATATTATGTAGAGATTTAGTATTTTAGTGTCGTCACAAGATGTGGAATATAAAGTAACAAAATTTTTAATCTTGCCAAAGTTTTAGACCAGTTGTAAATATGAAAATTTAATATATTTAGGGTGACATTTGTTTTTGGCACATTTTTTTTTTGAAGTTTTTATTTTCTTTTTATTTGGTGCTGTTGTTTTCTAATCGAGTACAATACATTAACGCACAATATATTTTTTTACGTTAATATTTTGTTTTTTTAAAGCAACTGTTCTTTAAAGAGGTTATAGTCTATTGGACTTGATGCCTGCATATTGAATTATAATATACATAGAGCCATACTCTATGGAGTAGTGTCATATGTCATAAGAAGTTTGGCGGCATCGCACCGACGCGTTATGTTTTTTTTTAAATATATTTTCGATGTTTTGTGTTAAATTGGTAGAGTTTTAGGCATTACATGAACATTCAAATAAAATAATTCCGCCTAGAATGAAATGAAAGTGATATGATTAAATGTGATGTCGTCAAATCTCTATGAACAACAAGTACTTTTCAACTTATAATCTGAAATAGAATGAAACAGGCCAAGGTAAAAAGTAAAAAAAAAAATAAAAATATTTGGAGCAAGTTTATAATTAATAAGATTGTGTATTTTTCAATTATTCAAGGATACCATTGGGAAATCATGTGCGATATTCCATTTTTTTTTTAAATTTAAAAACCAAAAGTGAAATACATTTGTATTAAAATAATAAGACTCAGTGAACTTATAACTGACGTATTTTTAATCAAACATGTGTTCGCCGATCATTGGCTTGGTAAGACTCGATGGCTCCATTTGTCAAAGGGGTTATTATGGAACAGATTTTTTATTTTGTCAAAGAAAATATATTTTATTAAGTATAAGATAGTTAAGATGTTATGCGCTAGATTTTATTGTTTTATTTTTACGTCAGTGGCCATTTGAAATAAATAAATAATTAAAAATAATATATATTGTTTTATTTTTTATCTTTGTCAAAGTGACTTCAGTGTGAAGTATTTAATGTTAAGGATTTTAACTAAGTTTTCTATTTCAATTTTTTGTTTTGAATTACGTTTTTTAATGTAAGATTGTTGACAGTCCATCAGTGCGTAGTCCGTCAGTAGTCCAGCGTCCGAGACGCTCTTCTATTACGTACCTGTTAAAAATGATTATAAAATAATAAATACATCATTTGATACGCCATCTTTGGTAAGTTGTTGAAATATGTGAGTAAACTAATTTGTAGTGATGTATTGTACTGATGGTGGGAGCCGTTCAATAAATCGTCTTTGCAAGCCTCTCACCAGTAACTTATTTTATTTCAATTAAATTTAGCTTCCGCATATTATTCTACACGAGAAATAGACCAAATTAAGGTGTAAAAATGACAGAAAATATTATATATATTGTATAATGGAATATCAAAGCTTAAGTGTTATAATAAACAGTGATTATGGACCGGAAAAAATTATACGTACATAGAGGTTATTTTAAATACACTAAATTAAAAAATCTACAAATAACTGATTCATTACCATGATCTCGGCCGTAGGACGTCAACTGCTGGACATAGGCCTCCCCTTCGGAGCTACATGCATACCTGTCGGAGACGACCTGTGTCCAGCGTCTTCCGGCGACCTTTATAAAGTCTGTCCATCTTGTGGGTGTTGATGTTACTTCGACTCCGGTTCCGTTATATCGGAACTTCCTATTATACCTTCGGTTTCGATTAGTGTTGCCCAAATGCAAGTCTTAGCCAGTTTTGGTCTTACGCCAATACACCTGGTATTGGTCTTGGACATGGTCTCGCAAATCTTGACATTACCTATTAGACTTATTCAAGTTTACTTCAGATCTTAAAAAAACCTTTCAGAATAGGAACATTTACTACGCATTTACGTTAAACAACATTTACATTAAATACGCGGTATCTCCAATTAATTACACTTTATAACTCGAACAAAATATTATTCCCCTAAAAGGCATTTAGAGAATTTAATCTCTGTAATTAAAATTTCAAAAACGAGACTCCTTAAGTCGTAGTTAGTAAAATATTGTATCCAGTTCATGTCGTGATTATGTCTTGGTGATCGTGTCCCACCCCAGGCCGAGATCCGTTTAGTTTTTTCTAGTGCATTTAAATTTATAAAACGGTGGCCCTTAAAATACCACTTAAGAGGCATAGAAAACCGCCATCACAACCAATGCGAGGATAATGGCGCGGTTAGAGGATACATTATATATATATATATATTAGTGGATACATATAAGAGAACCACTTGCTCCGTCGTCCGCTATACCTTAAAAAAAATATTTATATGACGACAGTTAAATTGTTAACATACAATATTGTATACCTATATACAAATATCCAGAACCGCTGGATCCAGATCGCTTAAGATCGCAGCGGGTGGGCGTCTTTGGGGGAGGCCTATGTCCAGCAGTGGACTTGAATGCGCTGATGTTGATGATGTACAAAGACGCGGCTTTATATTAGTGTCTATGTAAAGAAAAATATTTCCGAATTACGAATTACGCTGAATTTTACATTTGAACTTTAGTGTCGAATAATTTTAAATGAAATTAACTAATAGGAATGAAAAGTTTGCTTTCAGTTGCATTATTGTCGTTACAGACGAGTGATTCGGACAAAATATAAAACAGGTGAGCTGCGTTTTTTCGATACGTTTTCATTTTGATTCTATAGCGGACAATGAAGCAGGTGGGTCTCTTACATGGTAAAAGCCGCGCCACAGTCCGCGCATTGGTTGTGTTGCCGGATTTTTACGCCGCTTAAGCGGCATTTTTAACGGCTTCCCATATCCTGTTTCACTCTGCTAAACACAGTACAAGTACCTTATTACTCTGAATATTCAGTGAGCCCGTGGCATCACTTTGGACGAGCCGGCCCAATTAGTGCGTCAGCATATGCTATAGCATGGCGCTTCCATGGATGCGACAGTATTAAGACACTCGCCCAGACATTGTCATTATCAAGCCCTCCCAAACACAGAATAAATTATAAATTAAATTACAATTATCCGGACCGGGATTTAACCCCGATATCTCTCGCTTCATAGTAAAAAAGTAAATGAAATGGTTTTAAAGTGAAGTATAATGCGATGGGATAAGGCATACCACTTACTTATAAATTGTTAAAATCATTTAATTTTGTTAGTGTTCTATCGCGTTTTTAAACAACCTATGCACATAGACATAGAGTGACAGAATTTAAGGAAATAAAGGCGATTCTGCCCAATATACCAAAGGCAGGCAACATACCCGCGGTCATCCTGGGGTAGGGGTTTTCACTGGACCACTTGTCGAAGGTGATCCTTCATTTCATTTCGTTTTTGATTACTTTAAACTAACATAATGAATTACATACAATAAAACTGATATTTATTTTTCCTCCTTCTGAAGCGTGCTAAAAACGTATGATTCAATAAATATTTTTGATTACCGTCATAGGTGTGTTAGAGATATCAAAACGGTCTATCTAAATAATAATTTTATGTAAACCTCCATGCATATGAAACAATAGTATGAACTAAATTAACCTAAATTGAATTGCAAAGTTATTCAAATTTCCATTAACCACTATTGGAATTTTTATTATAACTTACCATTTTATATAACGAAATATTCCATGATATTTCGTTATATAAAATGGCAATATATCAATTATGTTGGATGCGTACCCAAAATACAATAAAAATATTCTTAAGTAACCTCAAAGTTAAAAGGCATACTACAGTACCTAACATTAGTTAAAGATTCTAGGTGTAATATTTTTTTGTTAGTTAGAAATATAAACTTAGTCTTAATGATAAATAAAAATTTATATTCAGTATTTTCGATATTTGCCACAAGTTGGACAGACGAACTTAAAGGTCGGCGGAAGACGCTGGATGCAGGTCGCCTCCGATAGGTATGCATGGAGGTCTGAAGGGGAGGCCTATGTCCAGCAGTGGATGTCCTATTGCTGAAATTATTATGATTATTCTGGATAAATCATATTTTGTTATATACCAATCAAAATTCCTAGGTTCTTATCATGGAAAACGTTAAAAAAATTGTATAATTATGAAACCGGAATGCACATTTCACTAACTAAATAAATATTCATTACAGACAATTTTTAATTGTACATATTGGTAGAAATTTAATTAGTAACTTTGTGAAAAAATAATATTTCACCCGTGGTAGAGCCATGCTACAGCATATGCTGACGCACGAATTGGGCCTGCTCGTCAGAAGTGATACGGGCTCACAGAATACTCAGCGTGAAACGGTACTTGTACTATGCTTTACAGAGTGAGTGAGGATATCGGAAGCCCTTAAAAATGCCGTTTAAGCGGCGTTAAAGCCGGCAACACATCCAATGCGTGGACTGTGACGCGGTTATTCATGGGTGGCGGTGTTCTCTTACCAAATAGGAGACCTACCTATTCCGTTGCCCGCTATACTATAAAAAAATATTAAACTTAGTTTAAGGCCACACCGCGCATAATGTTTCTAGATCACGTACGTGTGGCCACGAAAACGTATAACATTTTCTTTTATAAGCGGCAGCGAGAGCGGTTAAATCGTTTACTTGTGTAATAAGCACTATTCAAACGTCTTGATTTAATTTATCAATATAACATGTATCACGGGAAATGATCTGAGGAGAAATATGGATAAATATCTGCAACTGAATTTCATCCTTGAACATCGAGTGAATGTTCAAAGTATTTTATCCGTATCAGAGTCCTTCCAAAAAAGAGCGTACCTAAGCCCGCTAAGAGGCCCGCTTATTCTAGAAAAACCTGCTGTCCTACTCTACCTAACCTAACCCTTGTATAGTCGCGGGTGCGTTGTCTGCCTTTTAGGAATATGTACGCTCTTTTCTTGAAGGTCCCCAAGTCGTATTGGTTTGGAAATACCTTTGTTGGCAGATGATTCCGCCGAGTGGCAAAAAACTTAATTTATTAAAACCAAGTAAAACAACATCAAAAATAACTCTATATAAGTCTTACTGGGTATGAAATGTTTTAAATTATGCTACAAGTTTCACATGTGTTTTTCACCCGTGGGAGAGCCATGCCGAAGCATATGCTAACGCACTAATTGGGCCGGCTCGAAGTGATAACACGGCCACAGAATACTCAGCGTGAAACGGTACTAGTACTGTGTTTCGCAGTGAGTGAGAATATCGGATGCCCTTAAGTGTCGCGGCGTAAAAACCGGAAACACAACCAATGCGCGGACTGTGGCGCGGATGTCCATGGGCGGCGGTGTTCTCTCACCATATAGGAGACCCACATGCTATGTTAACCGATATAGAATAAAAAAATGTATTAAAAAAGTATTTTAGCTAGATTACGGTTTCGAAGTATTTAAATAATACGCAGCTCCAAATGGTGAAGTGATTTATTCGTTTGTGCACTAAGTACTTAACCGTAGCGAGCACTGCCACGTTACCGCCGGGTTTGACCAGAGGCAGCACAGTGGGGGGTCTCCCTCTGGCCCTCCTGTCTCGCTCCCAAACTGCTGGGTCAAACGCGGCGCTGCTAATGACGTGCTGCTTCAAACAATAATAGCGTGTAGAGTGGTTTCTCGTGGTACCAAATTATTTTGTATTCATACAATACGCACTTAAAATGACATCTTATAAACAAATTGCCGTTCTTTGATTTCCTTGTTATTGACCTTGAATTATATCTTTGAATGGAAAATAACTGTTACCCAATCACCCGTTTAATTATAATTTCCACCCTTGAGAGAGCCACGCTGAAGCATAAGCTGATGCAGTAAATGGGCCGGCTCGTCCGAAGTGACAGCACGGGCTGAATACTTAAGTATTTCGTGTATTAAAAAAAATGAAATGAAAATGAAACAAAAGTTCCGTCTTGATATTCATCAGCATATTATAGTCCACTGCTGGGAATAGGCCTCCCCCAAAGACGCCCTATTGCGATCTTGAGCGATCTGGATCCAGCCGTTGCTCGAAATATATATTACGAAAAAAAATTTCAGGAAATCTTTGCTTCAAAATAAGCAGACACTTACAAAGCAAAACAGAATTTAACGTCTATATTTGGTATGTAATCATTAACATACTCTTATGGATTTAAACAACATTTAAATGAATAAAACAAATTGAAAAACTCGTAAAGTCGGAGATATAAAATAAGATTTGATTTAGCGGCTTCATTAAAAGTTGACTTGCATAAAAGTCAAGTACACGCCGCAAAGGTTAATTTTGTTTATATATCTGATTGAAAACAACTTATATAAATACTCCCTTAATTTAAACGGAGTTAGTACGCTAAAGTAGCAATGGGCAGGCCACATTGCACGTAAGATGGCCGAAAGGGCCGAAAAGTGTTAGCGTGGACCATGGACCGGCAAGCACAGCGTAGGACGTCCACGTGGACAGACGACCTTATAAAGGTCGCCGAAAGACGCTGGATGCACGTCGCCTCCGACATGTATGCGTGGAGCTTCGAAGGGGAGGCCTATGTCCAGCAGGGGACGTCCTACGGTATGAAATTATGATGATGATGATAAAAAAACTCAGCATAACATATAGCAATGTGTTATTGAAATACAAGTAATGTTAAGTAATCATATTATTTACAAATTAGTCTTAAAATATATAATTTCGTAGATATCTAAATAAAGTTAACAATTTTTTTAGCTTTACCCGGCTGCTCCGAAGTTATACCACGGACTCAGAGAATACTCAGCGAGAAACGGTACATGTCTGTGTTTCGAAAGGTGAGTGAGGATATCGGAGGCCCTTCAAAATGCCGCTCAAGCGGCGTAAAAAGCCGGCAACACAACCATATGTGGACTGTGGTGCGGTTGTTCATGGGCGGTGGTGTTCTCACCATATAGGAGATTCTCACGCACCTTTTCCGTTGTCCGCTATAGAATTTTAAAAAAATGTTCTAGCAGAAAATAATAACCCATATAATAAGATTTGTCGATTTTTACGATATAACGGTGGATCTCCGATATCCTCACCTACACACTTGTACACAGTAGCGTCTTGTACTCTGTGAGCCCATGGTATCTCTCTAGATGAGTCAGCTATTGAATCAGCATAAACTTTAGCATGACAATACAATTTGTTTTAGTTGTAATTAATATTACGTGGTTATATTTTCATACGAATCAAATTAAATCACGTATCTAATGAGCCTTGATTCGGTTTGAACGCAATTTAAACAAAATCTATCGAATGAGGACTTAATCGTTTCTTTTACTATAATGGCGACCGTAATTAAAACAACAATTTTGGGGTCAAAGATATTTATGCGGAAATTATATATTTTATATAAAAAAATTCATAAACCTGTCAAGCTTGCTTTAACAACCATCATACCAATATTATACCAGTAGTAATACTTTTAAAAATAGGGTACCTATCTGTAAAAACCCTGAAGTGCATCCGTGGCCCAGCTGGTGGTGTCCATGGGTAGAGGACTGCTTACCTTAGGTGACCTTCCTGCTCATTTGCCTCCCTATATATTAAAACGGAAAAGACGCGATGGAAAGACGATCTCACGAAAATCGCGGGCAACCGCTGGATCCAGATCGCTCAAGTTTGTAAAAGGTGGGCGTCCTTGAGGTAGGCCTATGTCCAGCAGTGTTTAAAATTATTTACAAACTGTGTTAAAACAAAAATGTGTTAATAGCTACTGACCAAAAGTTGCGTCATTGAAGAAAATGCCACGGCGCATAAAATTATTCCCGCTTCTTCTGCACTATCGGCTTGGAAACGGAGCAACTTAATTAAAAGTTTTTTTTGACGTCAACAGTTATTGTCGTAAAAAGGTAACGACAATTATCAATTGATTGTGAAAACCTGTGATAAATAAATGATTTGATCATCATCATCATCATTTCAGCCGTAAGTCGTCCACTGCTGGACATAGGCCTCTCCCTTGGACTTCCATTAATACTTGTCGGAGGCGACCTGCATCCAGCGTCTTCCGGCGACCCTTATAAGGTCGTCTGTCCACCTTGTGGATGAATTAATTATTTAATTAATTATTAATTAATTAATGATTTGATTATCTACACAAAATTTAAGACAGTTTGTCAAGTCGTTTCCGATGAGTTTGTAAGAAGTCGAAATATTTTTATTCCAAATAAAATACAGAGTATCACTTTTTGAACGTCAAATTTGGATTCTACTATGGTAGTAGTAATTCACAAGGTGTTTACGTTAAAAGAAGAAATGGCGAAAAATGGTGACAGCAACACATCTTTTCTTAAAAATAAGCAGAGTTATTCACAATTACACCAGATTTCCTTATAGTTCAAGAAGTCATGTATTTTATAATATGCCTTGCACAATATGTTTTACGCAATTTTGAATTTTACTAACGTCATATTTGTTAATATTGGACAGCCGATAGAATGTGTTATTACAGAAACGAGTTGAAAAAGTTATGGTACTTGAACGCGAAAATAAAAAAAAATAAAACCGATATTTTACACAGTTATTAACATTCAATGTTTGTTATAAGGAAATACTCTTCGGAAATTAACATTGGAAAAAATATTACGCTAAACTACCAAAAAAAAAAAAATCCCCACATTCAATCAAAAATCCATACTACTTATGAAAAATGGATATTTTTTATCGGAATTTTTAATCTCTACCTGCGAATTTTATAAATCGGCATTTAAATGAATATTTTTATAATAATTTCCGTCATATCGATTGACGTCATTCATTTTAGTGATTCAATGTTTTTTTTTAATTTAACAGCAAAATGAACTTCATGCAAACATCACCTTTGGAGTCTGTAAACATAACAGAGGAGAGTATATCACGTTGGACTGAAGCACCGGATGACAAGAACATTGATGTGTATGGAAAACCTGCAGATGCTCATCTGAAAGAGTTGGAGAGAATCAGAAATCTCAGCAAAGAGCTTCAGCAGAATCTTAACGTATGTAAAATTGTCTTTAAAAATTATGAAAACTAGAGCCTCGTAGCTAATTTTTTTTATTCTATTACGGACAACGGAGCAGGTGGATCTCCTGTATGGTAAGAGAACACAGCCGCCCATGAACAACCGCGCTACAATCCGCGCATTGGCTCTGTTGCCGGCTTTTTATGACGCTTAAGCGGCACTTTTAACGGTCTCCGATATCTTCACGGTTGTTCACGGGCTGCAGTGTTCTATTACCGTATAGGACACCTACCTGCTCCGTTGTCGGATATACCATAAAAAAAATGTAGAATTTGAGCTATGGGATAAAGAATTGTATTGAAAGTGTGTTAATGGTATCAGAATGTCCCTTACCGAGTGAAATATTAATCTCTGTTGCATTTTGTTTGTATTCTTGGCTTCGATTTTCTATCATTTATAAAAAAATATATATACTGACACTGGTGAAATTGTGACCGCTACTTTAAAAAGGCAAAAAATAAGAAGAATATTAATTTATTAAGATTTTTCTTCAAAGTGTATGAAAGATTTTAGTGCAATCTGAACTTTTATAATTTCTGTCATTTGAGTGATGTCAGTGTGTTTATATTTCTATAATGTATGAAATGTAGATCTATACATAATTTTTTTGGCGACCGCGTACCGGAAAACGCAGTGTGACGTGCCGCTACACGATGGAAAGATGATCTCACGATGTTCGCGGGCAACCGCTGGATTCAGATCGATCAAGATCGCAACAGGTGGGCGTTTTTGGGGAGGCCTATGTCCATTTATGCCCATTTATTAAAAAAAATAATAGACTATCTTAAACTTATCTTTTATTTCTTATTTTCAATAGAGCTGCCAATAGAGCTATTTCAAAACTAATACGACTTGAGACCTTAAAAAAAGAGCGTTCCTATTCCTTAAAGGCCGGCACGCACCCATGGCTCTGCAAAGACTCTGAAAAGGGCTGCCCATGGGCAGCGATCCGCTTATCCTAGGTAAGCCTCCTGCTTGTATGTCACCATTTCCATAAAAAAGGCCAAATATAAAGTTTATCTTCATAGCTGTGTGCTCGATTTTTTCTATACAATTATTTAATAATTATTATTTAAACAATGTATTATAATATATTATTAAAATGTGCTGAAGGCAGCATTTTAAGCTGTTAAGCTCTTTCTGAAGAAAGGCTCTCGAGTGGCGACCGCGTACCGGGAAACGCAGAATGGGACGTCCCGCACACGATGGAAAGACGATCTAACGAAGGTCGCGGGCAACCGCTGGGTCCAGATCGCTCAAAATCGCAGCGGGTGGGCGTCTTTGGGGGAGGCCTGTGTCCAGCAGTGGACTTGAATAGGCTGATGATGAAATCTATGCACTGTTATGTAGTGTTGCACTAAATGTAAATACATATGTCGTTGCAATAATAGTCCAATTCAGCAATACCAATTATATAAAATTCTCGTGTCGTGGAGTTTCTTGAACTCCGAAACGATTCGACTGATTTTTATGAAATTTTGTGTGCCTATCGGGTCACTCTGAATATTGGTCAAAATCTTTTTTCATACCTCTAAATATAGGGTCTATATCTATTTTTTTGTGCAAAGTTTGACTATTATAACTTACATTAAGTTTCGGAATTCTACGATCTTCGAATGTTTTTTGACCCATATTAATTTCTTAATTACAAAAGAAGGCTTAAAATGTTTAATCACAACACAGGAGAATTCTTTTTAACACTTTTCGTATTTGGATAAATATTTCTTCCAGTGTCCGTCACGTGGATGTAGCGACAGTTTTCACGACGCACGCGACTCTCCTTGGCCGATATCTGTGTGCCGGCAACACAGATTTCTACAATAACTTAGATAAGGTAATCTTTGTTTTAATTTATTCCAAAAACAAATATCTTACTGTAATTAGTTTGTTGCTTTTTTTGTAACGGAATTCAAATAAGTCTTAATTAAGATAAACGGTTCGTCGCCCAAGTTCTCTTACCATATAGGAGACCCATTTGCTCCGTTGTCCGCTATTCGATAAAAAAACGCTAAAACAAAAAGCTGGAACAGCCCTGGTATCGAAGCGATGTTTTAAAATGCTAAAGTACTATACTTACAAGTTCGATTACAACTAAAATGGCATACTACAATAGTAATTCTATTCCACTACTTACTTCCTGGAAAATACGGCCAGCAATAGACTCCTTGTCGCCGTAGTGTAAGATTTCCATTTGACTTGCCGAAACTTATCCTTGTGAATGCGTGTGGTACCACTTCCAATGGGCACCTGTTAATGATATTAATGATTTTTTTTGTAAAACATTCATAGGTACCTTCAATTTAGATTTCCTATTCGTACTCACCCATTCGTGCGTAAATTTATTCGTGAACTGCGCATCAGAAACGCACTCAACTGTTCTATGTTTATTAGTTATCAGAACATTGTCATTAGATCGGTTGAATGATTCTTCGCTTAGAGCAGGAGTTTCTACGGCTGTTTTCTTTCGCATGGCGCTTTGGCTGATTTTACAAAGCATTTCATTTGTCGAACTTGTTTTCTGTTGTGGTTTATCTAACTTATTGTACAAAAGCTCGAAGCCTTTTTGTAGTCCTACGATATTTTTTATTTTAACAGGCACTGTGTTATTGTCGTTTGCAGGCAGTGTGTTATTGTCGTTTGCAGGGACTGTGTTATTGTCGTTTGCAGGCACTGTGTTATTGTCGTTTGCAGGCACTGTTTTATTGTCATTTGCAGGCACTGTGTTATTGTCATTTGGATTCGGTTTACTTTCACACTTTGGTTTTTGCTTTTTATTTATCGGTTCACTTACAATGTCCTGTGTGGTTTGCTCTTCGTGCTTCCTTTTTAAACTTTCATCTTTTTTTTTATTTAATTTTAATTGGCGTTCTCTTAATGCATTCACGACGGCATTCAGTCTTTTGTTTGCGTCCGGTTTAAGGGGTTGCTTAAACTCTCCGATATTGTTGTTTTCTCGTTGTAACTGTAATTGTGTTGTAAATACATATTATATTTCTGGTTTTCAAAACTAGTCTATACATTTATATATACATATATATATATATATATTATAAATTATAATATAAAGTGTAAACTCCATCGTCCAACGTCCCTCGTTTTACGACAAACTCCCTAAAGCGTCGAAATCAATTGGCTTTAGTTGGTTTAGCTTGTCTTCCATCCACCTTTTCTTCTCT
>DWCF01004908.1:0-15332 GCA_018230265.1 Delias oraia | reverse complement strand
ATTGAGCTCAAGCCTCGTGTTTTCGTCGTGATGTCTGCCATCTTGTATTTAGGTACATATTCTATAATTATTGGATGCATTGAGAACGGAGACATACATTTAGTGGTTTTAATTGACCCTACGTACTAAATTCTGAGCGGTCTATGCTATTAAGTTTAGTTCTCGTTGTGAATTTATTCTTATTAATATTATATGAATTAATATTATGTATTATATCTTTGGAAAGCAATCAGATAAAAACATCTTCCGTGGGAGAAACATCCATTCTTCAGCAAGCTGAAGCACCAGAGTGACAGAGTATCAGAATAAAAATATACAAGTACTTTATTTCGTTGAATAAGTGAGGCTCGGAGATTCGCCAAGATTCGTTTGCTATTTAAGCGGTGCAAAAAAGCCGGCAACGCACCAAAAGCATGGATTTAGGCTTTGTTATCTATAGGTGGAGATCGATTATCATTTCATCTTTCCCGTTGTCCGTATTTGATAAATAACTTTTGAATTTCACTAAAATTGTAAACGTTTGTAATCTGTTTCAAACAATGGATTGTGTGACGTTAACTAGCCCACTAATACGATGACGTCACGGGACGTGGTGATGAGCAAAACGTCAAAATGGCTGACAGTAGGGATGTGGTGAGTGGGGCAACAACATGACGAGCGCACTCCACTCGAGTACCAATTATTTTAATATTGCTTTCATTGACGGTCTGTTGCGATTGTTTCAGCACAACCACTTGTTCAAGGAGAGGCTAGTACGCTAGGTTCCATTGATTCTACTGATGTAGGTATATCTTATACCATGAAAGGCTTTTGAGTTAATAAGAGGTCGTGAAAACAGGGCACTTGCTGCAAATTGCACAGTAATATATAATTTTATCAGTATTTATTAGCGGATTAACAACCTTTTGTATTTCAACCCATATATGTATATGTTATAAACAATAATGAATCGCCAAGTGGATTTCATGCGTAACACTCGAGAACGACTTTACTAATTTGGATAATTTTTATACTATTTTCGTAAAAATGTCCTATGAAAACTATAAAATCAATTTATTTTTAATACAAAC
Organism: Delias oraia; assembly: GCA_018230265.1. Taxonomy (NCBI): domain Eukaryota; kingdom Metazoa; phylum Arthropoda; class Insecta; order Lepidoptera; family Pieridae; genus Delias; species Delias oraia. Next base: position 14,262 of record DWCF01004908.1, on the reverse strand, counting down.
CATTCATTCGTATCATAAATTTGACATCAATTAAAATAAAATAAAGGCGCTTTAGGATTCTTCTTCGTATATCTTAAAGTTAAAAATTTGTTATTAATCTATGCTAGCCGAAAATAAAGTCTTGCTTAAGAAAATATTTTATTGTTAGTAATCTCTATTTATTGACACATTAATTTAACTTGGAAGCTTATAACAGAATGAAGTCTGTCATCATGGACCATGACTCATGGCAGCTAGTAATTATCATTTAAACATTTTTCTTAAGAAATTTATTTCATATTTAATTTTACTTTGCGTGTTTCGTTGAATAGAAATAAACAGCTTTAGTTTGATTGCTAAGCCGATAATTAAAACTTGTCACTTGTTGAAAGCTATACACTTCATTTCAAATAAATTTCAATACTTTTTTATACTTTGATATAATATTAAAAAGCTGAAAAAGAGTTTTACGGTCTAAACTCAGTGACAGCTAGTCCTATTTTAAAATATTTCTTTCAGCATCGAATAGTCAATTAATCGAGTAAGGCTTCTATATTTACAAATAATAGGGATCCTTTCTTAACATCCAATATATTATCCAAGTTGTAAAAGTGACACAAAAAAACTACATAACAACGCATACGCTGTGAAAACTATTGATTATACAACAAAACATTGTACTACAACTTTGCAGAACATTTTATAAATGGCTCATAACGTATGTATATAACTTAATGTAAAATATACCTAAAAGGAGGCTGTTTTTGAGTGTTGAAATTATTATTTTTAATGTTAAATAATCCGTGCCAAGCCCGGATGAGTTACTAGTACAAAAATAATACTGTTTCTCGCAAATGTTATTAAGTAGAAAAGCCAAGCCGGTGATTTCAAGTGTATGCAAAATAAATAACAATGATGCAATGGGTAGATCGGTTACAATGATTTGTGTGGCGTGCCGATTTAATGGTGCCATACATCTTTCTCTGAAAAGCGGGGGAGAGCGCTATTTTTCACCCCGTCACCTCTGAGCAAACTTACACGCTATAATAGATTATTTTATATTATCTAATGACGTCACACTCTAGGCATTACAATGAATATTAATTTAATAAGATTTTTCAACCGTCGCAGAGCCAAGCTGAAACATATGCTGACACACTAATTGTCATCTCGTTCGAAGTGATACCACGGGCTCACAGAATGCTCATCGTGAAACGGATATCGAAGAGCCTTGAAATTGTGCCGTTTACGCGTCGTAAAAAGCCAGCAATAGCGAGATAACATAATGGGCCTCCGGTATTCTCATTTACTAGCAAAATATAGCACATGATTAGCTCTGGTATTCTGTGAGCCCGTTGTATCACTCCCTTTTAATGACATAAAATAAGTATGTATAAGACGCATGCAAAACAGGCACTGAAACGTACAGTTGCGGAGGCTTTTACACCAATACCAGTGTAAACAATAAAAGTTTTTGTAGGTAAGCTAAAAATTTGAAAAATGACATGGCTTTATTATACAAATGTCTTTCGATAACTCGTTTTAAATATATTTGTTTATTATGTATATGATTATAGCGATAGAAACATTTCTCATGCTTAAATCTCAAAAATAGCTCAACCCATAAATTGTTGTTTGGCGAACACATATCTGCTTATTTTGCAAACTACCGTCATCAAGTAATTTATAATGGAGGGTGGAACGCAATGAGAGAGAATAAAAAAGCGTAACATTAGATGCGATTTGAGAATAGGTACATTAGTTATAATAACACGACAAAATATGTGTAATAAAATCTAATTTATGGCGCAAATAAAATATAGCATTGGTTAGGGGCGGCAGATGGGGAGTTTCGGCTGGCGCAAAGCAAGAGTAGCGGAGATATATGCAAAGCGATACTGAAGCTTATGCTGACGCTTAAATTGAGCCATCTCGTCCGAAATGATACCACGGCTTACAGAATACACAGCGTGAAAACGGTACTTATACTGTTTCGCTGAGTGTGAGAAGATATCGGATGCTCTTAAAAATGCCGTGTAAATGGTGTAAAAAGCCGGCAATGCAACCAATGCACGGACTGTGGCGCGGTTGTTTATGGGCGGCAGTTCTCTCTTACCATATAGGTGACCCACCTGTTATCCGCTGTCCGTTGTCCACTGTAGAATAAAAATATCATACGATTTAATCTTAATATTCTATATAAAGTACGTCATACGCTGTTTATATGGAATGGACTCTAACTATTTATTCCATTTTAATAAATTTTTAAAGTTTTATCCAGCTTGAAATACAGGATAATTTCTATCTATTTATAATCGCAATATTATTTTATTGCTAATTATTTGTTTAGTAACTTAGAGTCATGATTCTTTGTTGGTTATATTATGTAGGTTAAGCTAAACTCACCTAGTCCTCAAGTATATTATATATTAGGAAATTACTAACAATATAAACTAATTAAATATATGTCAGATTAAATTATCAATTTGAAACCATAAGTGTAGTGTTAAAGTACCTTTCTTATCATAATTATTTCAGAGATCCTTGAATTCAATAATCTTACAGCTATACTGATAAGCACTTCTTTACTTATATCTAAAAGTCATAATCTCATAATTATCTGGAACTACGATAGGAAAATACTTCAGACTATAGAGGCACTTAAGGTAGCATTTGTACTTATTTTAACATATCTGTGCTCTTGATAGACTAAACACTAAAGATATTTATGCAGTTGTGCGTATTTTTTTGAGTATTAGGCTCAGATAGGGCAGGCGGTTCTCCGCCCGACATTCCTAGCCCTTGCAGAGCTGCGGGTGCGTTGTCGGTCTGTAATATGTAGGTACGCTCTTTTCTTGTCATACTTCTACTTTTTATCGACATAGTATTGTTATGCATATATAAGAAGTACTTACAAATCACTGATATAATGTCACAATTTGAGTTCCATGTTAAACGCTACAGCTATTCGCTTGAATCGCGTCGGCAGATATATTGACAGAGTCCTCCGCCACGGATGCCGAAGAAAAATAGAGGTCATTTGTTCGAGTCGGGCTCGTTTTGTTCTGTTGCTTCGAGAGGCAGATAATGTCTGATTTATTTGTGCAATTACCCGTGACGCGCACAAACGACACGTTGAGTTATAGTACTCCAACTTATTTCTCTAATAAAAACATTAAAAACTAGCAATGTAGTTCTTGCATCCTGAAGTTTTTTTTATTATTCTATACTCTATTGAAGACAACGGAGCAGATGGGTTTCCTATATTTGGTAAGAGAACACCGCCGCCCTTGGATAACCGTGCCACAGACCGCGCATTGGTTGTGTTGCCGGCTTTTTACGCCACTTAAGAGGCACTTTTAAGGACTTCCGATATCCTCACTCACTCTGCGAAACATAGCACAAGTACCGTTTCACGTTGAGTATTCTGTGAGCCCGTGGTATCACATTGGACGAGCCGGCCCTATTAGTGCATCAACATGGATTTCCCACGAATGCGACAGTATTAAGTCACTCGTCCGGCCACTGTCAAGCCTTTCCAGACAACGAATTAATTATAAATTCCGTTATATTGTCTGGACCGGTATTCGAACCCGATAGATACCTCGAGCTATAACAATTAAGCTTCGAGACTCTCAAAATAAGATAATTCTAGCGATGTTCAGTTAAAATTATATAAATCAAACATACTTATTCTGTTATTTACTCAATAAATTAATGGACTTTTTAATAATTTATAATTCATTATTAAACGACACTAAATTCGTAGGAAATAAAAGAAATACGTAGTAAAAGAAATACGTGGTTAAAGAATTAAATATTATCAATTAAAATTAAATAATATATTAATAAAATATCTATGATGTCTAACAGGCAGAGACAATAAAAACGTCGTGATGTTGCAACAACAATTTATTGTAACAGCTGTAACAATCGCTAATGTATAAGGGACATAAATAAAGCGAAAAGCCAAGAGCAATGCCAATACTTCAGAACCATTAGCGGCTCGCTCTGATGGGGGTGAATAGAAACATGTGTGGAGTGACTTATGCATTTACTCAATAATTTAACTTTCTCGATGTCAATATCGTAATTATAGTTGTTTAATTACTTTTTAATACCAAAATTGTATCAAAAATTGTGAGTAAAAATAATTTAAGTATCTCGGGTTATGTAGGAGATCGCAATTCTTTCGAATACTTAATAAAATGAACCGACTTCACATAATCGTTAATTTTGACATATTTTTCGATATTTTCCCCAATTTTATATAGCTGATGTGGTAGGAATACAATATATTATTTAAAGGATTACCTTCTTTTTATTGATAAATCATTGAAAGTAGACTATAACGATAAAGTACAAGATAATACAAAGTATTATCGTTGTATGTTGTCGTAAAGTAAATACGACACAGACGAAAGCTAGCTAGACAAGGAATCTCTATAGTTTTATAGTTCCAAAACAAGCATGTCACGCTGCGCTGAAATCTGAACGTCGACAATGTTTACAGAGATTCGGTTAATTACGTTTCATTTGTTATTTAAACACTCTAGCTGACGTTGTGACCAACAACTTTCAGTTTATGCAATTTTCATTAAAAATCTATACATTACTAGCGACCCGGTAAGTTCACTACGCATAAAAAGTTTTAAGAATTAATTTGTAACAAAAAATGTGATAAATAAAGAACCACTCGACTGATTTTGCGTAAAACAAAGCCTAAACATTTTGTTTTGTTAGGTGAGTCCGTTCTTGATTTATAAATTTATAACGGAAAATGGCATTGATTTTATACATATATTTAGATAAAGGCAAATTTTGTGTATTTGTGACATAGTAGGCGTTATTCTCTGGATCTACTGACCAGATTCTGGAAATTATTTTACCAATAGAAAGCTACGGTTATTTGCAAAATATCAACCCCAAAATTTAAAAGGCTTTTTGAGATAATTTGTTTTGTAGAATATATATGTCGAAGAAAAACCAGTCGAACGATAATATTTCTTACGAAGTCTGTTTAACGATGAGATATATATTATTATGTTCTACACTGTAAAATTAAGAAAATCTCGATAAAGCCTATTATAAAAATTCACGACAGCATAAATGTAACTTTCATAATTTATATGATAAATCAAGGCTTACCGGGTCAACTAGTAATGTATAAACTTGTTTCTAATCATATGTTAACATACTTAATATCTATTAAAATTCAATGTCTGGTGTCTGGCGTTACGTCAATTAGCCGTAATCATAGTTTAGATTAAAAAGCAAACTAAAATTACTAATTATTGACTTTTCCGTACAATTTCTATAAAATAATGTTTAGTAAGTGGCATATCCGCGTTGAAAAGACTTTATAAAGCTTTCTGTGGTCGTTTGGTGGACAGTCGGCTGGCTGAGTGATTGCATGTCATTAATTTTTTTATAGTATAGCTGACAACGAATCAGTTGGCTCTCCTATATAGTAAGAGAAAACCGCCGCCCATGGACAACCATGCCACAGTTCGCGCATTGCTTGTGTTGTCTGCTTTTTACAACCATTAAGCGGCATTTTTAGAGCCTCCTATTGTTGTATTAAAGTCTAAAAATGATTATAAAAATGCAGCGCATTTCCCTGAAGCAATTATGTCAGAATTAATTGGCCATTTTGCAATTCAAATGCACTCGTTGAACGATTTGTGTCAGCGTCGAGATAAATATGGGCGAGTCATCCCCGAAGCTTGTTTATTGCATTTTTATTGAATTAAATCGATGAGAATATACGATGAAATGTACGATTCTAAAGCGTGAATCATATATTTGTCACCTGTCATCCATTACTAAACATATCATATATCTTATGTATTTTTTTATAGAAACGGTGGCAAACGAGTGGGAGCCTCACGCAGGATGAGTGGTTCTCCGCCCATGGACAAAAATGGTTTTCGCTTATAAAATAGCGAAAACAAGGCTCTCACTCAATTCACTTATCAGGATGCCACGATGATAAGAGATTACCGCCATCAGCGCTTTAGGTTCAGCCCAGATAATCTTGCTGGGCCATTGCATTTGATAAAATTGTTTACGCAAATTGTTAAGATAATATTAAATGTAGGTACAGTATTATCATATCATTTGTGACATATGACAACGCAGATTTGTTGCGATTGTCACAATTGCATCAAATCTATAAATTGCTAAAAATATGATGCAAAATATTTACTATTTTTTCAAATTATAACCAATTATGATTTCTGCTAACAAAACTTAAATTTATAAACTAAAAGAGTTATTAATTAATATTATTAAAACATGAATTGGTTTTAAATAATATCTACCGACTAGCTTATAATAAATGGTTTATAGTTAATTTTAATTAGAGTAATATATTTTACATAAGGTTTTATTACATAACTATTATAACTAAATGTGTTATTCATAATAATCTGAAGGATTGGATTGTTGGTTGCGTTTATAATATATCATAACCATTCGTGGCTGATCATTTGATACTTATTTACATATTATTCTAGTCTTGCCCGTTTAAATAAATTATGAACTAACAAAGGTGGTTCATTAAATTATCATTGGTATAAAATAAACGATTAAACTTATTGTTATTTAATGTCAAAAATTTCCAATAAAAATGGATTTCCAATTTTATTTATGGAAATAATGGCAAATGAGCAAGAGGCTCACCTAGGATAAGCCTACGCCCATAGACACTAGACATGTCTATGGGTCTACATGGGCCTAGCCCTAGCAGAGCCACGGGTGCGTTGCCAGCGTGTTTGGGATAGGTACGCTCTTTTCTTAAAGGCCCCTAAGTCGTATTGATTTGGAAATACCTCTGCTGGCAGCTGATTCCACAGAGTGTTGGATCCCGGCACAAAATGCCTTAAAAATCACAAACATCGAGGTGATAAGTGATAACGATGAACTTTAAATTCTGCCTCGATGAATGTAAATGTATTCAAATGTTTATATGTGTTATTCATATTCAAAAGTATCATTTGAAGATTATACGTTGAAATTTTTATTTCTTATTTCTTTCATCTCATTATTCACACCTAATATATCTAGTATCTATACAAAGGAAAAATCTATATGTTAATACGAAAAAGTAGCAAAAATAGTAAATACTTCATTTCATAGGATCACATGACCATTGCGTAGATTCCTACTGCTGGAGAGACTTGTTATTGCGCTCGAATGAGCAGATAGAGATGGCAGAACGTAGTAAAGAAAATTCTTTGATTTAAACCGAGCACGACCTCTCTGACAAGAGCTCAACTTCAAACAAACATTTCACATTTTTATATGGTTTTTTTAGTATTACAAACATGTTTGGAGAGGTTGGACATAATATTCGGATATATTAATGTAAAAATAAGGTTAACTCATAATTGTCATGTGTCATCTCAGATGACGGCGGGGTGACACAATGTCACTTCGCTGTACCACGATGTAGGTGATTTTAAATGACACCGAATCTTTTCTGTTTACCATTTAGTTTAATATCTTCTGAATACAGTATTGGTACATGGCATATAGTACCAACGTAGCATAATATATTTAGATCATTAATAAAAATACAAAACCCCATGTTTTTAATCATTATTATATATGATTAGTGTTCCAGGTGTATTGTAAGGAACCGTGAAGTCAGGACTGCCGGGTTCTATCCCTAGTCTGAACAAAGTTTATATTAATGTCTTTGGAAGGTTTTCATAATAACCAGTCTTAACACTGTATTACCTACGGAGAGTCAGACTGATGCACTAATTGCATGAGTAAGTCCGAAGTGATTCTATGGGCTCATAGAATAACAGCGCGAATCAGTACTTGTACTGCGTTTCTTTTTTGTGTGATTGGCTACTCGCTGTTAGACAGACTGGCCTTTACAACTTAAAGCGAGCGGAGGCCTGCTAAGTGAGGCCTGTTTCGCTAAGTGAGGGACGATATTGGAGTCTGATTTTTAAATTATACGGCGACAATACAACCAATTGCGGATTATGGTGTGATTGTCCATGGGCAGAGGTGATCTTAACACATATTAAACCTGCATGCTCAATATATTATCTTATTATTTTTATTTGACACTACAGGACTAACATTATTGTCATTAATAGGTTCTTAATGAGCTCACCTGTACTTTCGATCTCTCAATTAATTAAAGTACGTGATAGTATTTTGTAGTTTTTATCATTATTTACATGAATAGATTAATCATAAAAATTAAAATAACAAAGACAAATTATATTTTAACAAAGAAACGGTATCACATGTACCATAACGCACAAAATAACCGAGTAATAAATCTTTCTGTTTAAGTGCATTATAAATGTAAAGATGTTTGTGCACGACGCAAAAATTTTATAATAATCATAGGGTACCTTATGAAATGATACATTTTTATATTGTGATAGAAATCACGTATAGTGTGTAAATCACAAATGATTAATAGTTAATCTAAAATCTATATATTTTCATGATTTGTTTTAAGTATTCTTACGTAATGAAAGAATTATCCCTAACAGTATGCGGCTTTTTTGATTTAGTAATGGTATTAATTAGTGCGTACGATATATAGCTGTAGCAAACTATTTGATCTTAACTAGTATGATATAAAGTCGGTCGTTGTGGCTGCAGCCTAAACGTGCAAGGCTAACTCGATCAATCTTTCATGCGTCATTACCTTCGTCGCTCCGAGCTTACTTGTCGCTCAACAACATTCTGTGAAAAGCTTGCGATTCTTTACAACGAATTGAATGACACTTCAATGGTCAGTTTACTTAGGGATTTTACACGCTGCGCGACTTTCAATACGCAAATGATGCGTGTATGAAAAGTTTGACATTCAAACACCTTTACATCAGTTAATGTCAATGTGTGTCGATTTAAATAATGGGTTTCTTTATATTTTACGTCAATGTAATGAGGTGATTGATGGAGCTGAATTGAGGATGAACTAGAGTTATTTTTAATGTAAATCAGACTACTGTGTAAAGCAGAATTGAAACAAAAAATTAACGTTATAGATTAGCCGTGTCAAATTGATAGATGTCAAGGACGTATTATTTGCGTGGCAAATTTAGAATAGCGTTTATAAAAATCGGAAGAGTTTTCCATTTAGCAAGCGAATATTATTGGAATGCTCTGTCTCTTTTCATTTTGTCTCCTTGTGTCCTCTCTGTTAAGCTTCATTTAACAGAAGAACATTTGTCGACATAACAATATTCTATTTTAAAATTTAGTCAAAGACTAATCAAATGATGGAATAATTTAACATTGAACACAAATTCAACATAATTGTTATACAAAAAGGATGTAACTATTTTAAAGCAACCCAGCAAGGGGTAATAAATAATTGCAAATTCTAAAGTTTATTTGGAAATAGCATTTAAAATTTTAATACATACACAGTTTTAGTTGAAAAGCATTCTTAGCAACTTATATTTGTCGAAAAATAAGAAATTTACTTAAATTGCCTTATTTTGAATTGTTTTACATAAATTATAATACTTTTTTCTTTTATAATTCCTTACATATTTTGACGGTATGAAAAACTTTCAAGGCAATACAAATGTTGTTTGTATAAAAAAGATTATTGCGTTGGACATTAAAAACTAAGTTTTGAAATAAACTCACATCATGTGTGTCTGAAATATGTCTCTTGAGATAGCTCACGCCCAATTTACAGCATACTTAAAACCAAAACGGAAACATTCAGAAGCACTTATCCTGTCAATAGAAAGAGCTGAGGCATAAATCAATGAGATTGTGGCCCAAAAAACAGTATCAGTGTACTATCGAGTGCACTCCGTGTCTCACGGGTCGTAACGCTACAATTTTATGAGGATTTTTATTACTGTACGCTTTCGTGCGCGATTACCCCCGAGAGTGAGTTTCGCTGTAAAAGGACCTTTCTTGAACTTTTATGTCGAGCCTTATTGCTGACACCTAACCGTTGCTTACTACCTGCCATTTGAAGTGTTTGCCTTTAGGTTTCATCCTTAATTTAGTACTAGCTACATTACGTGTATTGTGCTCTGTATCTATAAAACATTATTAAATGTATCTAATAAGACATAAGTTATGAAATACATATATTTTTTGTATATATACCTATCATGTTTTTTCTAAAACACTAAATATTAACATGTATCATAAAATTATATTATTAATAATATTTGGGATCATTATAAAAGTATATTAGCTTGCGATTTAAGATCAAACTGACAGTACCTATATCAACAACTTAAAGTAATTCGTTTCTATTGTACTCCAGAGACAACAGAGCAGACGAGTCTTCTCTATGGTTAATTGGTAAGAGATCACCACCACCCAAAGACAACCACGTTACAATCCTCGCTTTGGTTGTGTTGGTGGCTCTTTCGCCGCTAATCGCGATATAAATAATTGTAAGCTTCCGATATCCTCATTCTTTCAGTTTAGGTACATTAATTTCTCAATTTTGTGTGTTGTGAATTGGATTGCTTTAAAAGCTATCGAGCTTGGAGTTTCAAGGTTTCAATTTAAAGAAGCAATCGTTGTGTTTAATATTTCTCTTACGCACTACTAAACACATCACCTTTATTGGAACAGATCTGACGTCCAGCATAATTAGAGCTGACTGGAATCTGTGCGTTTGGAAACTTCAGACGGGATCATTAATAGATCGAGGGGTCTTATTGGATTGGTGGTTGATACAATCGTTTGGACAGACAGGCGATGGACGTACAAAGGCTTCAGTGAAATGCAGTTGCAGACTGGCTGTGTGGCGGCTTGCTTGTGAAGTGATCCTGATTGGAACACGTCTAGATTCCGTTTGTGCTTCTTCGGATGTATTTGATATTCCATTGACGTGTTGGCATCGACTGTTTTTGATGTGGTACAGTAAATTATCAGGACGATCTATTTATATTTAGGAATACTTATATAAATTTGTATGCTCGTTCAAATTGCAGAGCACCTAAAGCAATTATAATTACAGCTTTATCTACAAAAACTACTACTTACGTAAAGACTAGTAACATTTTCGTATTCATTGCTATTTGGAATTTAAGTTTTATAATAAAAATATGAGATATAAAATAATTGGAATTTAAAGTTCAGTTATTTATTAATCAATCTCTTAGCTACCAAACCGTTATATTTTGTCGATCATATAATTACTTTTTGTACATATTCCTAATGCCAAAATGTTAGTGTTATTTTTAATCCTAACAGATGTCTCGTGTATTTTCTACGTCATGCATACCTACATCATTTTAAATTACAGCAGATGACACAGGGATATCATAAATTGTATTATATTGTCATCAATACCACTTAGTTATGTCATTCTAATAAATATGCAGATATACCTTGAATGCAATATACCCGCTCATGATTAAGTTTCAGTTTTATATCCTTAGCCATGCTTAATGTAAAACTAGATATATCTACCATCTGTATAACCATCTTACTAAGACAATATATAATTTTTAACATATAACGCAGCCGTATAGTTCTGTAAAGATTCATATTTCCAGTGTCATTTTTCATTTTACGATAGTAAAGACATTAAGACATTAAACTCCATGTAACGTTCCTCGATTTAACCACAAACTCCCTAAAGAGTCGAAATCAATTGGCTTTAGTTGGTTCAGCTTGTCTTCCATCTACCTTTTCTTCTCTCCATTTAACGACAACTCTTTATAACGCTATAAAATGCGCAGCCCCTTAGGTGTCGTTGTATAGAGTTTATACTGTAGTTTGAAAAAGATTACCTCGTAGTTGAATATCACAGTACCAGAAATACTGTTCAGTTTTTATAGTTTCTCTTTAATCCATGGTATATAGAGCTTATTATAGCCAGTTGAGGTCATAAATCACAAGCGTCGATTGCAATATATCAGTGATCTATAACATTCAAACGATCGGCTAACATGCTAGGCGTACATTGAAAAGTTTGCATAAATAGATTTATATCTCACCATCCATTAGACTTGGCTGATTTATTTGCAATAAACACGCGAGCGTCTTTCATCTGTTGTACTTTAGATGTTCAAACAGCAATCAACATGGCTCCGGATAACTAATGTCTGATTTTCCTAAATACATGACTCTAAAGAGAAAAAAATGACATCTTTCAATACATTCAAAGTTTCAATACTCTGCGATTTTATACACAGAAAACTGTCTAATTCTGTGTTCTAATGTTAAAACTTCAGTGAAAGTCGATTCTATGACTGTATGATTTATTAACCTACTTTGAAATATTTGATAGTAGTTTAGAAAAATCTCAAAGATATTTAAGCTTCTTTTTAGACATATAACAAAAATATTAGAATACTAATTGCTTTCTAGGCTATAAAAATAAGTAACTCATTTCATGGAAACTTAATACGTGTATTCAACAAAATACCAAGGGACGAATAAGAATTATCATTAAATTAATTTCAATATTGTAACTAGAAAAAGATTATTTATAATATTTTTAATAAGAAGAAAAGTTCTTAAACGTATATATCCCTTTGATTATGGACATTAATAGCTTAAGTTTATTTTCATATATATAAAAAAAACATAGCATAAAAAGATTACATCCGGCTTTGTGTCATGACAGTTCTTTTTTGATGGAAACGGTGGCAAACCACAAGAAGGCTCACCTAAGGTAAGCGGTCTTCTGCCCATACACACCTTTAAGGAATTTTCTCATTTATTTCTCACATTTACGTGATCCTATGAAAAATAAAGATCTAGAACATTAATTCTAAATTTTATTTACGAACCCTTGTCGTTAATAGCAATAAAATAGATCACAAGTTGAAAATATTTAGAACTAAATCATATCATAGCAACTTTAATATTTGCATAAATTTAACAAGTCCATTTAAATTTATAATTAAAATTTATGTGTCCTAAAACAGCTATAAATTGCTCGAGAAATTATGCAAATCTTTATTTGTCAATTAAATGTGAGTCGGGCTCGTAAACTCGAGTGCTTAGCGAAGATTAAAGGAACGGGTTATTTTTGTCCTTTTAAATTCATATCGACATGCTTTATGAGGGACAGGTGTGGATCGCTAGTGATACGAATACAGTAGATGAAATGTTTTTAGTTAACTTTTATTTGTGGTTTTAAAACGATATTTATGCAAAAAGGATCAATATGTTATAATAAAATATATAATAATAATATAGTATAAAGTATATAATAAAGTAACCTACTTATTAAAACTTAATAATGTTCAATGATAATTAATATATTCCTATAACGAACAATTCCAATTCGACTACATGTATTGAAATAAAAAACCGATTTTACTGTCTTCTTTTTCTTTAGGAGAGAATTATTTCTACTCTTAACAAAAATAAAGAAGGACAAGGTATTATACACTTTCGCTTGTGTATACGACTGTCGCGCCAGCGCACGTCTCATTTAACGGTTTTATTCCACGGACTTACTACGGACGGTTTTATTATCACATTTTTTTTTCAGTTATGTCGCGTAGCAAAATCCCCATCTCCTCCGAGCGTGCCGTAAGGAACTTCATTCCTAAAAATATATAATAAATTTTATCGTTAAATCAAAGCACTGCATCACTAGCAACACTATCTATTTTCACAGGCGATAACTCATACATGCCGCTTATTAATGCGGCTGAATCAAAGGACGATGACATATTTACTGCAATTATTCACGTGCACCATCTAAACAAGATCGCACTGTGGAACACACTGTATCTGTGATTTATTGTGATGGGCACACAGACTGATTTACTGAGGTCAGATATGCAAACTCGTAGCTAACTCTTGTATGCGGCTCGCATTATAAAACCAAGTTGCTGTTTTTAATGCGATGTGTATTAATACGGTTTATCGGCAACGGAAATGTAACAAAGGACATTAGAGACATTGCTGGCCCGGTTTGAAATATTTTAAAAGAAATAGAAGAATCTAGAAAACTCAATTCAACTACAACTTACGCTGACATGTTATGACGGTGACAAAACCTAATGCTTATTAATATAGAATTTTTTAAAGGAATTAGTAACAGGGAATCATTTGATTCTTACCCGATAGATCCTCTCTCAGCTCTTCTAGTAATCACATGAGAACTTCACAATTAATTAAATCTCTTTTTTAAATTTTACACATTGCCGAGTTTATGCTTAAAACTGCACCAATTCGATACATAAAATCTCGAAAATTCAATTTTTTAGAAAATATAAAAATCCTCGCAACCGAGTGGTTAAATAAGTTGACAGTGGCCGGGCGAGTTTATTAATATGTACATATTTTCATACC
>DWCF01004907.1:0-15333 GCA_018230265.1 Delias oraia | reverse complement strand
CCACCTTTACCTCGGTGCACAGATAAATTATTACATTGCTGCTAAACCAAGCCTTAGCGCTTACAATAGAAAAGAATTTTCTGCAATAAAACGTACACTCCGCCATTGTACTACTACAAACGAAATCATATCGTTCCTTTTTCTAAAATATTTGTTTTTCGCGCCTTGTTTGTATTGACAACTTTTATCTGTCAAGTCCTTTGTCTTTTATTCTTCACCGACATCTTCGAGAGCCATAGTTTTTGCATATCCTAAGATATTAATCATAATTTATAAATTAGTCATATTTGTTTATTTGTACTGTTCTAAATAAGTAAATAATTTAACTACGTAATCTCTAAACACATTTTTTACATTTTCTCAATATTTGTAAGAATGCTTTCTGTTTTTATATACTTCGTAATTACAGTCAATTTTAAATAAATCTAAAGTAGGTTATGTGTTGAAATGTAACTATTGGGAAAAAATATCAATTTTATCCAAATTTTTATCTGATATTGTTACGAGAGGATTACATTTTACTGAATCCGGGTTGTTTTGCATAAAGCAATTCTCGATGCGATTGACTCGTAGCGTCAGCATTTCTCGCATAATCCTTTTAGCGCTCTTTCTATTATATACAAAATCTCTCTATGACATTGAAATGTTATACTACTTTAAAATATTAAGTGTATTTATTCAATATAACTGAAAATAACTGTAACGAAATGAATTGCTGTAACAGATAATAAAAAAATAAAGATAAATAAATAAAATGACAAATTTTGAAATTAACAACGTGGGTGCCCTTAAAACTATAGTTATTATTAAAAGTAATAATACTTTTAATAATAACTATTTTTTATATACAAACAACGTTGTCTAAAAAGTCTTTATTTTTAAATTTTTAATTTGTCTTCATATAATTAAGATCAATTCAGGGTCAGACAAACATTCGACGTCAAAAAATATCGTATAATTTATACCGTTTTCATTATGACATTCAAGGGTCCCGAAATTATATCACAAATTAAATAATTGTAATATCAGGACAAATAAGTCCCTATTCAATTCGGTGTTCTTTGATTGACAAAAGTTATAATATATATCTGATACCTATTTAAGATAAGTAATTAAGAGAAGACCAAACTTAAGGAACGTATTTCTGACGCTTCAATGAACCACAAGAAGTCATTAACCCATAAACTAAGAATTAATCGTTCTTCAGCGAACAGTAACTAATCTCACCAACTTTGTAATTTTAACTTTCGCGTTATTCACAGCAAATACCTAACTAATGAAATCTGTAATTAGTTTAGATAAATACCATTGCCATTATAGTTATTTGTAAAAAAATAATAATTATAAATTAAATCATTTCATATTAACATAATATTATAAAAGGCCCAAAATATTATACCCTATAAAAAATCATCCATGCTTAAAGTGAAATCCCTAGAGAACTAGATTTCAAGTTATAATATAACCAAGTATAAAACTTGAATACATACAAAATCTAGCTTTACAATGAATAAATAACTGAACTATCATTTAATTAATTTAATATTCACATAAATCTGATTTTTTTATTCTAAAGCGGATAACGGAGCAGAAGGCTCTCCTATATGGTAAGAGAACACCAGCGCACATGAACAATCGCGCCACAGGCAGCGCTCCAATGTTCTTTCTCACTTTGCGAAACACAGTACAAGTACCGTTTTACGATGAGTATTCCGTGAGTCCATTATATTACTTCGGACGAGCCGACCCAGTTAGTGCGTCAGCATTTGTTTCTCATATAATTTAAATACATAATTAAATGAAAGTATCGAGATTATTTTGCTGTATATCACTTAATTTAATATAATTAACATCATTTTAATCGGAACTTCCCAATTAATATTGAAATCCGATCAGTAGTCGTATAAAATAATAACAACAACCATTTAATTGCTTTTAAGTTAATCTCATTGTGTGATTAACTTCCAATTGAACTGTCTATATTGGTTTTATTAGCAAGTTTTAGCAAGTTGAAGTGGCAATGGGCTGGCAAGTTAAGATTGAAAAACTTTTATTATTATTAAATTATAGCAACCCTAAATACATCAATAGAAATGAAATGAGTCATGTATATTGCAAGAACTAGACAGTGACCGGGTGAGTGTCTTATGTGGACGCACTCATTGGGCCGGCTGGGCCGAAGTGATACAACAGATTCACAGAATACTCAACGTGAAACGGTATTGTGATAGTACTGTATTTCGCTGAGTAAGTAAGGATATAGAAGGAACTTAAAAATGCCGCTTAAGTGGCATAAAAAGCCGGCAACATAACCAATGCGCGGAGTTTGTCGCGGTTGTTTATGGGCGATAATGTTCTCTTTCCATATAGGAGATCCACCTGCTCTGTTGTCTGCTATACTATAAAAAAATCATAAATTACATTAGTATAGCTCAAACTCATATGTTGCAGAATATTTATGTCACTTAAACCAATATAAGAATTCCATGTACACTACAGTCTCATTTCTATCGCTGTTACACCGACATGTGTCGAATCAAAGAGCTACATTTATTTTTTACGAAGAAACAACAAAACTATATTTTATAATATTAAATAAAATAATAGCAAAAAAAAGGGATTCCTACTTTTCTTTTTTTTAGACTATGATTAAGAAAACAATTTTTATTTAAGTAGAGGACATTTGCTGAAAATTTTCTCTGGTTATGCTGACACCACAGGATCCAGATCGCTGAAGATCGTAATAGGTGGGCTCCTTTGGGAAAGCCTGTGTCCAGCAGTGGACTTGGTAGGCTGATGATGATCATGAATACATTTTAAAACAAAATTTCTAATAATATGGTGTGAGATGAATCACATGTACATTAATTATTCCGCGTTACATTAGTACTACTTAAAGCCGGTCTTACTTACGTGAAACAATTTTGTAGGTCAGTTTTACGGAATAATATTAAATCCGTCTCTCGGTTCCATAATTTTTCATACCGCGTGCGTGTAATATGATAGAGATATTTTTTATACGTTTTCATATACAAAATAAATTTACTATGACGGAGAAAGTGATATCGAATCGCCGCTTGGGAACCTATTGATTCTCTTCTTTATGGTTCAAATACGTAATCCGCACAAGTACCGTGTTTGTTATTGATTGGAATTTCTAAGTCAGGTTTCATGTTGAGCTTTCTGTGAGCCTGTGGTATCACTTCGGACGAGCCGGCCCATTTAGTGCATCCGCATATGCTTCAGCATGGCTTTTCCACGGGTGTAACAGTATTAAGGCACTCGCCCGGCCACTGTCAAGCCCTTCCAGAGACCAGATAAATTATAAATTAAATTATAACTGCCCGGAACGGGATTCGACCCCGACACCTCTCTCTTCTTGGTAGACCTATTAAACAACTTAGCTACGGGCTCTCAAAGCCAACATTTTAAAATAAAACTGTATTTTAGTGTACATTGAGTTGCCACCTTTAACAATCAAATATTCAGGTTTCGTTCAAATATTTGCAAAATAACTCGCGGCAGTAACGAGAGAATGCTCAATGCAGTCGACTTTAGGATTTCACGTCAAAATATCATCTTACATGGCGTGTAAGACATGATATTTCTTTTGAATGTAATGTTTGAGATTTTCTTCTATAAATATTTTAGTTATAAGTGACAAAACATTTTTAAGTATTATAAAATTGATTCTGTTAGACTATATTCTTGTTTACAACTTGTTTTTTTTATTGTATAGCGGAGAATGGAGCAGGTGTCCCTTTATGCTAAGAAAACACCGCCGCCACAGTCTGCGCTTTGGTTGTGGTGCCGGTTTTGTTGTTGACAATAAACGCTTCACAACACTATTTACACATAGGCAGAAATATTATTTATTAAGAATGAAACCCCATGTAATGAAATGATAATAACTCAATTCTTACAGCTGGTGAAAATAATATCATTGAAAATGTATTAATTTTCCAGACGAGTAGAGAATCCAATATATTGAAATTACTTTTTTATGTGACACTTTATACCTATGTAAAACATCATAAATAAAACCTTGGGAGAGAATATGCTGACGCACTCATTGGGCCAACTGGTTCGAAGTGATACGGGCTCACAGGCTACTCAGCGTGAAACGGTACTTGTACTGTGTTTTGCAGAGCGAGTGAGGATATCGGAGGACCTTAAAAGTGCCACTTAAGCGGCGTAAAGAGCCGGCAACACAACCAATGCGCGGAGTTTGGCGCGGTTGTTCATGGGCGACAATGTTCTCTTTCCATATAGGAGATCCATTTCCTCTGTTGTCCGCTACAGAATGAAAAAAAGATATTGGGAAGTAATTATAATCTAATTAATGATAAATAATATATTGTACTAATTTATTTCCTAATTACATGGAGAAAGTTAAAAATTACTTACTTATGACCAGTTCTGGATTTCCTTCTGCAGCAAATTTATTTCAAAGCACCTTATTTTGTATTATAATATTGTTAAACATTTATTTTAAACGACACTTGAATGACACTTGATCATAAATATAATGACATCTTTCCCTGACCAAAATTATATAAAATGTGTTGATTATATCATAAATATATGAGATCTATATAATATTGAATTAATTCTGTATCCAATAACTTAATTCAATGTTATATTTTTCCATTTGAATAATATAATTGAGAAATATCTGTTTAAAATATTTAACACTATGAAACTATAAGGCTAAACTGTAAAGCCTTATTATTACGCTACAGAGAGATTTTATCAAAGAGATTTTAGATTTTTTTTACTTTACTTTATAATACTTGGATAGCGATGCGATACAATGAAAAGAGGATCTCATGAAGGTCGCGGGCAACCGCTGGATCCTTATCACTCAAGATCGTAACAGGTGGGCGTCTTTGGGGGAGGCCTATGTCCAGCAGTGGACTTGATAGGCTTGATAAGATGATGAGGATATAATACATGCTGATTGTTTTACTTATATTTAAACTCTAAACATTTGTAAAATTAATAAAAACATTAATAAAATAATCTTATTTCAAATTCAACCCTTTTAAGTACTCTGAGAATATTTCACAGAGCAAATTAATTTAGGTGTAAAAATTCAAATAAAACGAGTTAAAAGTTCTCGACCTTTCACAAAGGGAATCCTTGATCGTTGGCACTCAGGCAGGTATTTTTATCAGAAGTAATTCAATATTGGCCAAATTTAATAGTATATATCTCTTCGTAGACTGTGCAACTGTCTGCAATTAAATAAATATCAATTGGCCAATTCATTGTCTAGTGTTAACTGTCTAAATGAATTCTTAAATTCAATTTTTCAATGTCAATGAGTAACGATGCCGCGAAGGCATAACGAGAAATCACAAATGTCACTTAGTCCAGTTTACGTGTTTTATCATCAAATAATAATACCAAAAAAACATTGATAGAGAACATATTACGTCCCAACTATGATTAAAATCGAACAAATCATCAGTAATTAAAGAAAATTAATTACGTAATTGGTAATGATTTTACAAAGTTAAAATTTTAAATTAAAATTAAAATTAAAGATTTTACTTTTTGTCTGAAATGGAGTAATAAAAGTAGGTATTATAGTTTTAATGCAAGTTTTTCTGAAGAAAATATTCGAATAGGTACGGAGATGTGAATAACATACGGAGATCCATTTGAACATCCAATATAACCCGAGTTACACGAAATGGTGCGTAATGAGAGCATCAACACATCCTTCGGAGATGTTGTCTTATTTATGTCTACAAATAACCCCGAGATTATCCTTATTGACTTGACTAGTATGGTAGATCTTTATAATAGTATCACGTATCAAAACATGAATGAAGAAGTAAAGTAGTAATTCTACTGCCCTTAGGAAAAGATTTGATCAAATGATCTTTTTAATTTGTATATTAATAAAAGTGCCAAATATTAAAATTGATGAAATACGATCTACATGTAAAGAAAAGACAGCTATATTAGCCAAATTATCTTTAAAAACAATTGATATTATCATGTTAATAATTTTACTTAATATAAACTTAACTATATATAACTCACAGAATACTCAGCGTGTAACGGTACTTGTACTGTGTTTCGCAGATTGAGTTAGAATATTGGAGGCTCTTAAAAATGCCGCTAAGAAACGTAAAAAGCCGGCAACACAACCAATGCGAACTGTGGCGCGGTTGTTCACGGGCGTTGGTGTTGTCTTACCCTATAGGAGATCCACCTGCTCCGTTGTCTGCTACAGAATAATAACACAAATTTAAAATATAAATTTAAGGGTTAGAAAGAAAACGGAAGTTCAAATACCAATAATCCAATTTTCCGTGAGCACGTAGAACGAAACTTAACCTTTCTTAATATTGATTTCAATTAAAACTTAAAAGCTTTTGTTTCGAGACGCTTTTAACAGTTTGCGAATTTCATTTATCTGTAAGATTTGACTGAAGTTTTATAACATTATCACATTTTCATTACTGAATAAGTTATATGTAAATGAAAGATTTATAAAGTCACCCGTGGGAGAGCCATGCTGAAGCATATGCCAACGCTCTAATTGGACCGGATCGACCGAAGATAAACCACGGGCTCACAGAATACTCAATGAGAAACGATACTTGTACTGTGTTTCGCAGAGCGAGTGAGGATATCGGAAGCTCTTAAAAGAGCCGCTTGTTGCTGTAAGCCAGCAACACAACCAATGCGCGGACTGTGGCTCGGTTGTTCATGGGCGGCGGTGTTCTCTTACCATATAGGAGACCTACCTGCCCCGTTGTCCGCTATAGAATAAAAAAGTCAAATATGAGTTAATAAAAAACTTATAGATTTAGTTAAAATATAAATACATACTTTTGTTTTAATATTGACTAATACTTATAATTTGTTTATGACAGCAATATATACCACCAATATGTACCAGTTTAATAGTATTTTGAGATTTCAAAAAGTAATTAAACAATTGAACAAAAAAGCAGCGTGCGCTCATTATTTTTCGTCTACAACAATGCTACGTTAACCTTATATCTTTTTTGTTTTAATAGCGACCTTAAAAACAGTTATTTTTCTTTAGAAGACCAACTTTTACAAAATTAATATATACACGAGCCGCTGAAACCAATTTAATTACCTATAATGTTCTATTTTACATCCTTCATCTCGTGCTCTTGCAATTAAAGTAAAAAGCATTTAAAAATACCAGCTAAAAAGTTTCAAGCACAATGATGCGTAATTCGAAAATGTGACCCGTTATCGAACAAACATATTCAGAAACAAATATAATTTTATTACGACGAGAGGATAAGGATGCAACTAACATACAAACATAGCAAAGGCACCTCGTTTTCAGATTGGTTTAAAAAGGTTTTAAATTTTAATATTACTTTACGTTAGTAATGTTATGGGAATATAGGTCACCATTTAAAATTGAAATAAAAATTACATTAGATATTAATTACTTTCGTATTTTAACTAGTCATTATATCATCTATTCATAACGGGTAATTCATGAAAACTTTTTCTAGTTTTTATAATAAATGCAAATGAAGTTAAAAATATAACGAAAATCTGATTTAAGAAAGCCTTGGAAGAAATTTGTATAAATATATTTTAATGAAATATAAATGCATTTATGAACAATACAATATGAGTCAATATTAAAAATACATCGTTTTTTTTAAAGTCTTGATAAATAAGCTCTCTATTAATTAATTTCATCAATTTTTAACCCGTGGGAGATCCATGATGACGCACTAATTGGGCCGGCTTGTCCGAAGTGATACCACGGGCTCACAGAATACTCAGCGTTATATAGTAGTTGTATTTAAGCGCGGAGTGTGGCGCGGTTGTCCATATGCGGCGGTGTTCTCTTACCATACAAGAAACTCACCTGCTCCGTTATCTGCTATACCAAAAAAAATCTATCATTCGTAGAAATAATTTATAATTAACAATCATTTATAATTAATAATAATAAATAATTAATAATAATAAATAATTAATAATAAACTATCAAAATATTTTGTTTGGTGGCATGAGCGAAGGTATAGTTATAAACGATAAAATAAATATCACTTTTATTTTAATAACATTGTTCATTTGAATGAAAAAGTCGAGAATAAATTCTATAAAGCTTTTATTATATTCCCGTAAAGAATTGGTTACATTGTATTAATAGTTTCAACGTAGTCAATTAGTAGGATATTTTTGTTGAATAATTGTTCGTTAAAGAAAAAAAAATACCTACGATTTGCAGGGATGTCCATCTTAAGGAAACCCTGCAAAATCGCATTTTTATTCAATTCTTTTAATAGACCAGAGTTTCATTGTAGCGATTGTTAAGATAATTTGCAAAACTGGGAACAATTTAATGGGTTTATGGATCAAGATGTATATAAGAAAGATATCTGATATTACATAGATACATAAGTTGAAGCATTTTAGTTATTCAAGTACAATAAGATAAGAAAATTGACTATATTTGTATATCCCTTGGAATTTTATTGAAGCATATAATTGGAATGAGATAAATACCTCTTTTCCATTATTTTCGTGTAAGTTCGACACCGCTACATGTATTTATGAATATTAAATACTTTACTAGACCACACTTTGCGTACAATATACAACCGAAATATGAAAGCTCGTTTAAAATATAGTGTGTTGATTTTAAAAGCTTTTACAAAAGAGCTGGCATACATCAATGCATTTTAAGTGCGGTGGTCCTAAGGCAATGTTGTATCATGAAACTCAGAATGTATATAAACTATATACCATTGTCACGGTACAATTCGTGTTAAGGATTTTTTTATTAAAATAGGTAAGAGAACAAAATTATTAAACTTGCAATCATATCTTCCCAAATTTTAAAATTTCGGACGCAATTTATGTAGCCTCCAAAGGAACTTTACCTTTTAAAAATAATTAATTCTCGCCAAATACAAAAGAGGACAACTACGTGAATTGATAATTTTTTATCGGCTTTAAAAAGGAAATCAGACGACTGTATCAAAGATAGTGCTTTATTACAGATACTATACTCCGCCGAATATAAAAACATTAATAATTTAGGAAAAGAAAATGTAACCGTTAGCTTAACAGGTAATTGACAGAAAATAATGCGGTGCGAACCAAAACAGCATTCAACCTCAGGTTATAAAATGGATTAATTGCCTAGAAACACGCATAACAATTTTTTCATTTTTGTTCAACAAACATTGAGTTTTCAAATGTCTTTGTATATATATCAGCCAGCTACAATTTCTATTATATCTTGTAATATCTCATGTGTATCCATTTTATATCCCTTCATTGTCAGGTAATTGAATATTTATAATATCAGTCCTTACTTAAAAGCTAAGGGGAATTCATAATAATCACACTTTGCACATTTTGAGAAGACGGTTCCTATATTCCATTTCTGGATAGGCAATCTCAATAACATGCAATGATCTGATCACTGAGGTTATTCTGTAATTTCACGCGAAGATAATTAAACCATAATTTATATTTCATGGTAAGTTAATAATGGAATCTTGTTACAAAACCGAAAATTACATTGAATTAACATAAAATTCACGTCTTCGTGCATGATAAAATAAAACTCTATTTTCACGTGTGAAAATCTATATAAAAATAATTGGAGCGACGTGGAAATAAAGTAATGACGCATTTCCGCCCTGCTCCAATGACTTGGATCGAAGAAACTATTTCAATCGAATAACGATGAATAGAGATAAATTGCATTTCATTCAAGTAATAAGAACAGAATATAAAAATGTTGCTCGTACTTTGAATTGATTGTAAGTATTTTGAAATTGGTGATTTTATGACAAAAATTAGTCTCTTAATAAATGTAAAAGTGTGACTATCACCGAAGACAACATCATCTACATGAAGTATCTAACAAATAAATTAGCTTAACTAAGGCTGGATATAGACGAGCAACTATTAATCGTCATCTATATCAAACCAGACTTTTTATTAAAGGAGGCTACACTCGAATCATAATTACACATTCAGAGGTAAACGAGGCCGTTACATTTCCATCCGGGTTTTGAGGCACATCAATTATTCATAACGCATCCGCCGTTCATGAGGGTCTATAAAAGTAGATATCTTTCACAAAAAACATTTTTGTTGATATTTTCAACTTCTAAATCGTTATTTTTACATATATATCTTGTTAATTGCCTTACAAACACGAATGGAACTTTGCATTACAAAAGGTTTACGAGAAATTAAGACATATATTAATTTTGTTTTGGGTTTGATTGTAGGTGCGCACCAATATGACTTGAGGACCTTCCAAAAATAAGAGCGTACATATCCCTTAAAAGCCGGCAACGCATCCGCGGCTCTGCAAGGACTGGGGGCGTCCATGGGTGGAGAACCACTTGCCCTAGGTGAGCCTCCTGCTCGTTTGCCACCGTTTCCATAAAAAAGGTTTTGTGTCCTTATGTTTTGGCTTGTTAAATTACTATTTTACAATAGAATTTTAACGCTAATAAAATAGTTATATTTATTTTACAACTTGATTTATTTTTATAATACTAGTAAAAATATTTAAACATTTTCGTCCTAATTTTGATATAATGAAGTTATGATAATAACATGGGACAAATTATCTAAATATATAAGAATGCATCTATTCGTCTGAGTTATGAATTATAAAAAAACTATGAAAAAAAAAACTGTGAGCGCATGGCCTACATAGAGTGTTTTAAATTGTGCAGCAAGGTTGGTAGATAGATGAGTGATGGTGAAGTCGATCGAGTGGAACCTCTTTTATGTATTAATAGGCGACTAGACCGCGTTACCGGCGCTGTGAATGTTTCCGTTTACACTCAGGGGGATTGTGTTGAACTCATCTTCTAGGTCTTCTGTTTTCCTGTAACAAGGATACTTTAATTAGTTAAATCTCAAATCTCGCGACAAGAGACGCTTACATTTTTGTAATGCATACTTGACTTACAGAACACATTTAACAAAGAATCTAGCATATTAAATTATTTTAGCAATTCATTTAACGAAAACTACAATACAATAACCCATTAAATGCTTTCTAATTCCACGACAATTATTTAGTGATTATCTAATCCAATTAAGCTACGTACTATTGGGATAAAGTTGGTAACTTGACAAAGACGAAGTTCGTGCGCGCTTTTACCTTTAAAACCTTTGTTCCAACACTCCTAACGAAATTAAACCCAATTCATTCATAGAAATATGTATTGACTTATAAGAGACAGAACCAATTTGTTGAATTCTCGAAGTAAACAAATACTTAAAAGATAATGACTCTATATGCTATATCGCAATGTGATATGAATGTATTTAATCTTAAACTTATTATGATGCGAATCAACCTCTAAACTTATGTCACAACCATTCCCTCATAAGACTTCTACCGTTACAACTATTTCTCTTTTGATGTGCAACTAGCGAAATCAAACAAAATACATACATTTTAATATGCTTTCTATTGCTTATTAGGTGCATCCTGTTCGTTTCTGTCAATAGAAAAAAAATGACAATATTGATCAAGTTTTGTCTATACAAATTCGTTATATTAAATTTCAGACATAATATTCTTAAATACCGTGTTTTAGATCCATTAAGACGTGTATGTGTATCTGTCTGTTGCACCAGGGCTCCTAAATGGTGCGATTATAAAGTGAAATAGTTCTATATGGAGTAAAATGTATCCCTGTATTTGTAATTAACATGTTTTTAAAGTTTCTTAAATTTAACTTGTCGTTTTATCCGTGAACACGTGCGATATTCGTTGGAGAATAATTAATATGAAAATGCACCACCTGTTAGTCCTTCACGTGTACACAAACGTTTCTGTACACAGCTGCTTAATACCGAGTTAAATTTAGACGGTAAACGTAACTATAAATTTATAGATTTTAATTGATTTTATGTTATTTCTGTTATATAACCGACTCAAAATGTGAATAAATCACCAATAATGCCTAAAGTATATAAACCCAAGTATTATTTAATTTGTCAAATTATACATGATTAAAAAAGTATGAACCACAAAGTTAAATTCAATCAGAATCATTATACTTTACAAAGGAGTAAAAATAAGAGAAAACTCTCTGGTCAGACACGAGTAATTGTCTCAGGGAGATAAAACGTCTTTGACAAATCGGATGACTGTTCCGACGTACACAATTTCAGGATACTCTAAGTTTCAATTCTATCTTAATTGTTTAATATTCAAATTGTTTATAATGAGTGTATTGTCGATAAAAAAATTATTGTAGGCCATTTTGCAAATTATTTGTTTCCGAGTGCTATTAAACCATAAACTTTTGTCAATTTTTAGCAGCCTCCATGCCTCGCATCTGCGTGTTTAGCGGGAGTTCTATGAGCAGTATTTTTTTATGGTATAGTGGACAACGGAACAGGTGGGTCTCGCATATGGTAAGGGAACACCTCTACCCATGGACAACCGCGTCACAGTTCGCTCATTGGTTGTGTTGCCGTCTTTTAACACCACTGAAGCGAGGTTTTTTAAGGGCTTCCTATATCCTCATTCACTCAGCGAAACACAGTACAAGTACCGTTTTACGCTGAGTATTCTGTGATCCCGTGACAATTATAAATTAAATTATAATTTATAATAGACCGGACCGAGATTCGAACCCGATACCTCTCGCTTCATGGTAGACTTATTGAACTACTTAGCTACGAGGCTCGCACGAGACACGAAAAAAACACAAATATTAATTTTTAAAACTACAAGGCATAGCATAAGGCAGTACTTAAAACAAAGTACTTATTTACTTTACGACCAACAAAAGCTTGAACGAAATCGGATTTTATTCTCCATACCACGGACGGGTCGCTTCTTATGTACGGTTCGTTGTCCCGCACAAAGGACTAAACGGATTTACTAGGAGGTAATTGGATAAGTGTCTTGTTCATCGATCGCAATTGCTCAACGCAAGTAGCGCTGCTAAGTTGCTTTATCATTAACATCTAACTGAATTTATACTGACATTTTTTTCTGGTTCTTCTCATAGATACATTGAGAAGTTTGCTCTTTTAAAGCTGTTCCTAAATAAAATAATCATATGTTCTGTTAAAGTAGCCAAGTAAATTAGTTCCTACTATTTTACAATGTCTATATCTTAGCTTTTTTAAAATAAATGCTCATAAATTTACATGAATAAACATTTTAAAATTAAGATTTCGAAGGTTTTTTATGATTTAATTTTAAAACCGCAGTAAAATAAATAATATCAAATAAAAAGACAGCACACAACCTTTTCTATGTAGAATATGAAATGTTGTATTGGTCAAGAATAAAGAGTTTGTAGATATTAGAGATTGTAGTAAATTTTAAAACTAATAAACATCGTTTTATTGAAATCACCCGTGGGAGAGCCATGCTGAAGCATATGCTAACGCACTAATTAGGCCGGCTCGTCTAAAGTGATACCACGGGCTCACAGAATATTTAGCGTACAACGGTATTTGTACTGTGTTTCAGAGAGTGAGTAAGGATATCAGAGGCCCTTAAAAGTGCCACTTAAGCGTCATAAAAACCGGCAACACAACGAATGAGCGGACTGAGTCGCGGTTTTTCATGGACGGTGGTATTCTCCTACCATACAAGAGACCCACCTGCAACGTTGTCCGCTATAGAATAAAAAAATAGGTAACGAATAACTAATTTTGAAAAAAAAGGACATACACAAGAAATACCTATTATTATATTTATCGTGGGACCACCTAACTAAGATTAATTATCGCTCTAGGAGCTTGGTAACAAAATTCTGCTTCACAAGTGATATTTACCGTTTTCTGTACTTGTATATGATGAGCACGATGAATGCATTACCAATGAAAAGCGCCGCTATCAGCAGCGACGGGATCACGATGTCTGGAACAATCATTCAATTATTATTTTTTTAATTACTTCAACAGCCAATTTTCACAGCGATTTCTAGAGACTCAAATTGCAATTCAAATAGACCCTACAACAATGCACTGGAGCACTTTTGCAAGTCAATTTACAAAAGTAAAGCTTCCATTGCTTCGGAAGATCTACTTCTACGAGAATCAAGTTAACCAACGCTAACCAACTAAGTTTTATTCATTTATAATAGTTTGTTTATTTATAAGCCATTTGCTACTTTAAAAGGTACCAGTTGGTGCTTGTGGAAGTTTCCATCCACCTTTGTCTTCTATGTATTGATTTACGTGTACGTATACGAGACTAATCGACATCATAATTATTTCAACCGTAGGACGTCCACTGCTGGACATAGGCCTCCCCTTCGGACCTCCATGCATTCCTGTCGGAGGCGATCTGAATCCAGCATCTACCGGCGACCTTTATAAGGTTGTCTGTCCACCTCTGGGTGGCCATCCAACGCTTCGCTGGCTGGTCTGTAGTTCAACATTTTTCATATATTATAATATATAAAACTAAAGAGTTTAATTGTTTGTACGCGCTAATCTCAGGAACCGCTTATCCGATTTGAAAAATGATTTCAATGTTAGATAGTCCATTTATCAAGGAAGTCTTTATTATATACAAATAAGGTTCCTTAGTAAAAATTCAACAATGGAACCCAAGTTGTAAAAAAATGACCTGAAATATTAATTTATTTGGCAAAACAATGTTTCTGTATCAGCTAGTATTTATATAGATGCCAAACTACAAAGACAATTCTCGTTTAATGTATTATTGAAAGATCCGTCGAAGTTTCAGCCAAGTCCAAATTGTTGGTAAAGTTAATGCATCCGGCAATGACCGCTTGGACAGTGTGATTGGAACAAAAACTACTCATTCCCGACGACACTCAACTTCTAAGTAATACGTTATGAATATATTTATTCAAAATGAACATTAATCTTCACGCAATACGATTTAGTACGTTATTTATAAAAGTAATTAAGCATTTCTAAAATTTTAGTAGTATTTAGTTTATACTTACAACTAAAATTAATCAAAATTTATATATTTTTTAAGAAAATTTTGTTGAATGATACAGTCTGATCATTTCATTTTGTCTAAATTACTTCTCACTACACATGTAAAACTAGATTTCGCTTTTATCAAATAGTTTGTTTATTTTCAATACTCTCAGTTACTCTCTAATCTAAATGATGCTTTGATCAGCTATAGTTTCACATATTATTAACTTCACTATGTAATTAAAGGAAACACACTAATAAAATAGGAAATTTAATAGATCTATATATGATACTCAAAATTTCATAACGCAGCCTAAAAATACATTTCAAACCAATACAATAGCTTATTGCTTAACTTACTTTTCATTCGCAATAAAAAATGTACAACAAATTTTT
>DWCF01004906.1:0-15334 GCA_018230265.1 Delias oraia | reverse complement strand
CTACTGTCTGTTTTAATCTTTAGACGTCAAATTATAAAATGAAAGACATATTTTATATATAAACTGAAGACTACTTTGGAACTGTACATGTAGGCAATGAGTGAGATTCCCGTATGTATACTAAATTACTACGTTTGCAGTGTAAAAAACCGATTTCACTGATTAGTGATTAGTGAAATATAAAAATTATAAATAGGTACTTTGTTCGTTACAAAAATAAACAAAATTTTGGCTTTTGATAAAATCCGATTCTGAAATTACAATTTAATAAAAATACACAGTGATGCATAAATTACTAACAATGTATGAGGTTAGAAATAAGCTTAATTTAAAATCATCAAAATCGATCTGACACTTTATGTGAGTACAACTTAAAGCTTTCAAAAAACTTTCAGAACGTGCAAACAAGGAAAGTTTATCGCGAAACACTACTTTTCAATATTAATTTTCCAAATTGAAAATAACTACTACTTTCTGTGTATATTATTTCTATATTAAAATTACCTTTATACACTGATCGCCTTCTAAATACACAAACCAGCTGTCTGCAGAGAAAAAGCCAGCAACACAACCGATGCGCTGACTGTGGCGCGGTTGTTCCTGGGCGGTGGTGTTCTCTTACCACATAGAAGACTTTCCTGCTCCGCTTGTCCCACTTGCCCGCTATCTCATATAAAAGAGGTATCTGAGTATCGGAGTAGGCGGGTGTCCTCTATGGTAAGAAATCGCCTCCGCATGTGAACAACCACGCCTAAAGAATACAAACCATGTATTTGGTTCATTTGTATATATAAATTTCAGATTTATCTATTCCAAATATAATTCGAAAGGCTCGTAGCTTAATGGTTTTAAAAGTGTACCATGAAGCGAGAGGAATAGGGTTTCGAATCCCGGTCGATTTGGTGATGGGCGACGGAATTCTCTTGCCATATAGGAGACGCACCTGCTTCATTGTCTGATATACTATATAAAAAACCTTTAAGCTACATAAAATTTCGCGCTGAGTAAAAACAAGCCCCAAGATCACAAATTAGGACAGCGAAGTCTCCTTGGGCTGAGTCCCGAGCCAAAAGTTGGAGGTAAGACGACGGCCATAATGTGACTGTTGTAAAAGCAATTCCTAAATCACAAGCGAAGCAACGACGTTACTTACAAAGGTAAACGTGAACCCGAGCCAAGTTCCCGTCTAATTAGCCAACTTTATAAATTTGTTACCTATTTGGTAAAATAAGTACCTCGGAATACCGGCGAGAGGGACCATGGCGATATTCCCTCGCAGCCTTCAATTTGGAGTATTTAAACTTGAAACCATTTAAAGTAACGCTTAATGAATTCTTGTTTTCTCTTTGCCTTTTAATATTTATTCGGTTACATTTTTGTTATATTGATTAAACTATTATTATATTAAACTAAACTTAACTATTATTATTATATTATATTAAAGCTTTATACAATTAATAAAGCTACCACAGTAAAATATTTCATGGCTTCATAGATAAAAAGGGCAGTGCTAAGCTGTAGACTCCATCATGACTGATAGTTTTGATTGCCCCCATTTATAAAGATCAGAATACGTGAAGGTAGACAAAAAAAGTATAAGTAAATTTTGGATATTAGTAAGTTCATGCTGGATGTACATTAAATTTAATAACAAAGGTGATTTAATATATACGTCGTTTGGCATGAAAACGGTAGTGATGAAGAAAGCAAGATCGGAAATAAGAGTCTTAAAGGTAAATATGGCCGCCATTTATTTACATGTAATAAATTTAGTTGAGTAGCGCCCCACCCAGTTTTGTCTAAGGTGACAGTGCGCTGCGATGGCAAGAGGAAGATAATTAAATTGCTGCGAACATTCATCTTGCACCATTGCATTGGTACACGTTTTTAATCCATCGAATAAGTGTCAGCTGTGACTAACATTTCAGTTCTACACATTTGTTTTGCTTCATTAACAGTCACAAATGCAATAATAAGTTAATTTGCTTTGGAAGGAGTTCTGATGTAAATAATTGATTTAAAATATTTTTATATTCCATTCATTTGTATTTACAATACTTAGTAGATTTGTTGCAATGATATTTTACTATCAGAAGTTGTGAAGACTTGTACATGACTATCAGACCAAGACCAAGACCAAGACCGCCTAATTTTAGCAACTTCAAGACTGATTAAGCCTGCGAGACTCTTGCGACTTGCAGCTATTTTTTTAGGCAGTGATTTTTGGAATTTCTCAAATATTTAGAAATATTTTATAAATCTGGTTGGTCTTTTCTATGGCTATGCTAATTGAACGTCAAAATGTTCCTATTCTGATAGGCATTTCTAAGATCTAAAGTAAACTTTAATAAATATCAACAGTCTAATAGGTAATTTCAAGACTTGCAGGACTCTTGCTGTAAGATAAAGACTGGGAGGGCAATACCAAGACTAAGATCAACACCAGATGTATTGGCGCAAGACCAAGACTGGCTAAGTCTTGCATTTGGGCAACACTAATTATAATTATATTATAATAAATACATTTTGGCGCATTTCTTCACAAATATTAAAAGTGTAACAAAATGCTGAAAGGAAATGAATGACGTTGTCACTACAGTTTTATTTAAAATGAAACCCGTAGAGACAGTTAACAGTGCGAAGGAGCCGACACAATATTCACATAGGTAACACCGGGAACACATGAACTGAGGTGAACTCGAGGCCCAAGATAGGGTAAAACGCCTTTGGGCTCGCCCATAGCATCAAGGCTAAATTTCATTAAAATGTATTTCTTATAAAAAATCGTTTTTCACCCAAAGAAATTTTCCTACTTTAATGTTCAGTATGAGTGTTGCCAGTTAAAATAGCAGCGCTGGGCTTTATGCCACATCAACCATTTAGAAACTCAGTTGCATTAAATGGAATTTTAAATTAAATTAAATATTTTATAATAAAAAAATAGATTGGTTGAAACCATAAATGACAGAACAGTATATGTTCATAATGTAACGTAGAACGTATGACAATTTAATTCATTTACGAAATACTCTGATTTATATTTAACTGTTATTATGAATTACACTATTTTCACTGTATTTTGAATCATAGATTCTGACGGATAGCTGCTTAGCAACCTTAAAAAATCATCACTACCGATCTACTATACAATAATTCTATTATGGATTTAAAAATGCCTCCACTTCAAATTTTAATTGCTTTCATTTTATTTTTATTGAAATCGACAAAGTGTCGATTAATTGAAAGAATCCATTAAGAGCCGTGTATTAGTGAAAACCTTTTCACCCACCGTTTATCCAATGAAAGAATTCGTAGCGTTTTAATTGAATTTTTCGGCATCTAGAGGTATTGGTCCCCTTCAATAGTGTTTTTGAAATACTTAGGCTCAATAAATCACAAGAAAAGTGAAAGGCTTTAAGGCCGCCGGTTCATAAATCATGGCGAATGAGGCGCCGCCGGAAAGTAAGTACGGGGAACTACCTCCGCACTCGCACAAAACCTGAATTTATGCTGCGTAATTATGTGTTATTGTTGTTTTAAGCGGCTAACACCGACAATGACTCATGGCTGGTTATAAATTGGGCTAAAAGGCTTCGATTCAAATGTTTTTACATTTAAAACATGCGATGGATAATGCACTAAAAGTGCTGGTTATTTATAAACTGGACTCTTGCCCCGGAAGACACGTACCTTCGGCGAAGTCGAAGAGGGTAGGCAGATAAAGTGTGTGTTTAATTTTCAATATGTCGAACACTTACTGAATTATACTATAGTTACAACATTTTTTAATCACAATATCTTTACAATCGCAATACTATCAATCGCGAAATCGAAACTATAAATTGCGTCATTACGTTTCACTGAACATCACTGAGACACTGACAGAATACCAGAAACAAACAGATAACATAGGCATTTATTTCATTAAAAAAAAACATATAGAATTTTTTTAAAATAACAAGCAATTACAAGTAGTGTCATCTTTTTGATTTTTATATTAAATTCGTATTTTGGGTGTTTCCTTATCATGAATATTGGTATTAATATTTTTTTCTGATATTATTTATATTTATCAGAAAAAAAAGACAAAATATACCAATAAACCTAGAAATTCTGGAGTTTTTAATTAAGTGTAGACTTTGATTGTTTTTTAATCAATTAGAAGGCTGGCCGTAAGGGATTTAAAGTTTTTTTTACAACTTGTATTACTTAAGTAATAGTAATAGTAAGTTTATGGAATTCCGTTTTATTTTAAAACCAGTTTATAACCGTTGTTAGCGTGATAACAGCTCATAAAACAAATTCTTACCGTCTGACAAAAAAGCGAAATTTCAAAACGTCAAATTATACTTTAAACGTTTAAAGATATTAAATATATTTTTTTTTCTATAGAAGATAACGGAGTAGATCTTCTATATGGTAAGAGACCACCGCCGTCAATGAATAACTACGCCACAGTCCGCGCATTGGTTGTGTTGCCGGCTTTTTACGGCGGCTTTTAACATTTTCGAATAATTTTTCAAATGTGATCGTACGCACAGATTCTTGATTAATATGATGTACCCAAAACCTTCTGTTTTGTCGGCAGCGAGACCAATATATCAGTACCATCTAGGCAGTGTGACAACTGTGTATTCGTTTCAAACGAAAGAATATTTGGGATGTGAACACCTAGTTGACTATACGTTTAAAAAACGATTAGAAAAACGTGCAGGATAATGGCGTGTGAACGAGGCCTAAGCGACATAAAAAGACGAAAGCACAACGAAAGCGTGGAATGCTGCACATGTATTCATTAGCAATGGTGAGAAAGATATAACCTGATGGTAAGAACCACCCACCTGCCCCTTTGTCTGTTATATAAAAAAACTTAAGCAAGACATAAAAGGAAAAAAGTTATAAGACTAAACAATTTAGAAAATGGAAAATACAGAGTTATTTTTAATTCAGCGCGTGGACGAAGCGTGCGAGCGTTGAAAACAATTTCAGTGCAGTTGAACATGTTAAAGCTGGCCCGCCCTAAAAACTAGTAAAACAGTTAACCCCTTGTGGTGAGACCGCCGCATTATAAACTGAACAACGGGATAAACTAGCGCCAATTTCAACTCGCTCGGTACGTGTTTTTGGAGCGTAATTTCAAAACTAACATAACTTCGCGGCGCTAACATCTCCATATTTACTGTGACGTCTCATTTCATTAAGATGACAATTTTTACGCTGACGGTCTGTTCATTATATTAACTCCCCAACAAAAGCAATGCTATTCGCTTCATTCTTTGTTTATAATTGTGTGTTTATCTGCGGCATTACGGTATCTGTTAACACTAAAAGAGATGCTAAGTTCATAGTATTTGTTAATTTCCAAAAAGTTGGTATGTGGTGGATTCTGTATAGGTATTTAAAAATATGAGAAAATACATTTTGAACTAAAGTTGATCATTCCCAATCGCAGGTATCATTCAAATAATCCACAGTATTATTATAATAAGCTTTATTAATTAATTTACTCGTAATGCAAATATTAAATTTATACTGAGTGGATCAGTTGAAAATGTATATATTTATTTTTTATTAAATAATTTTTAAAATAAAAAATTAATTGGACATGTTAGTAAAAATAATGAATGTATCATTTCTATTCTATCTTTGAAATATAATTTTAAGAATTTTTTTATAAAGAAAAATATAAATTTCTTATATTATGTATCTGTGTGTTCTTATATTATGGTATGGTACTCTGTGGTGAAATGAGATTATAAAAATTGTGATTTGGGAATGACGTGGTAATTGGAAACATTAAATGTCGTTTCTTTTATTGCAGAGAAACTCAGTGGTGTTTTATTGACGGTTGTTCAGTTCACTACAAGCAAAATCCATATTTTATATCTATTTAAAAATTTAAATCTTTTAAGAGCAATTTTTCAAGCAATTTAATTTTTTTTCGAAACATTTAACCCATGATAAATGATCCATAATTTATACTATAAATATAAATTTATTGATCCGTAAGTATGTAAAACAAAAAATGTAAAATATTTTTAATCATATCAAGATGATCATGATATGATTTACTCCAATGATTAAGGTTCCCTGTGTTTTTACACCCATTATAGTTTTCATGTGTTATTAATATTTAATTTCAGAAATTTCACGCGTGAGAGAACCATGCTGAAGCATAAGCTAACGCACTAATTGGGCCAGCTCGTCCGAAGTGATACCACGGGCTCGCAGAATACTCGGCCTGAAATGGTAGTTATACTTGAAACAGTGCTTCTATTGCGTTTCGCTGAGTGAGTGAGGATATCGGAGGCCATTAAAAATATCGTTTAAGAATCGTAAAGCCGGCAACACGGTGGCGGTGTTCTCTGACCATATAGGAGACCTACCTGCTCCAAATCCAGTGGCGGTAATGCGAAAGTCTACCTTAAACTTAACTTAACCTACTCATATAATGTTCACAAGTGAAACTATTCCCAATTGTATAGCTGTTTACAGTGAAAGCAAGTTTTCAAAAACAAACAAATTTCGTGTAACAGCAGCAACCGTCGCAGTCATAAATCATAGGAGCAAACGCGAACTTAAGTAAAATAAACACCATGCGAAGTAATCAGTGTGCAAAATTCATGCGGGACCAGGGTAATATGAGTGAAGTACAGTTTGATGTTGCGCTCACAAAATTAGCCAAGTTTAGGGCCAAAGTCGACCTCTAGAGTAACAAGTTAATTTAAACTACCCGCCTAATTCCACCGGCCCTGGCACTAATTCAATCACTTTGACGGCTTTTGCGTTTTAAGATAATTTACAAAAACTAAAAAGCTAAACTAAAAGTTCTCGTGTTTTCTCTTTTCACTAAGTTTTGTATGCATACTAACTTTTTTTGACATTAAAAAATAACATTAAAAACTTAGATAAAATAGAATATAGAGATATAAGTAACTACTCATTAGCTAATTACATGGTGGATTTTATAATTATTATTTTTCTTTGCCGTAGGAAAGCCATACTGAAGCATATGCTGACGCACAGATTGGGCCGGCTCGTCATATGTGATCGCACGGGCTTACAGAATACTCAGCGTGAAATGATACTTGTACTGTGTTTTGCTAAATGTGAGGATATCAGAATCTTTTGAAATGATGCTGCTAATCGGCGTAAGAATCCGGCAGCTCAAATAAGCGCGGACTGTGGCGGAGTTGTCCATGGATGGCTCTTATGGATGGATCTTAATATATTAAAGATCCATGTGTATTGTCCGCTTTGTAATAAATCCTTTAAGAATACATTTGTATAATTTCATATATATTTCCATGATCTTCCGTCTTTTAAATAGAACGTAACAATGGTTGTGAACGAATGTAAAATAGTAAGACAATGAATACAGTGTATTGTGCATTGTGACAAACCGTGTATACGTGAACTGGTGCTACGTTAAACTTGGTAGCCAACAATAGAACGAGAGATCCCATTCGCCAGAATGCGCAGAGGGATAATGCTCTCGCGAAGATAACAGAGAAATATTATAGTGGTGTAACTATCATTTTAAACATGAGTTTCTTACTTGCAGACGGAACAAATTGTGCAAGTCAGCGGAGTATTTCATTTTAATTTAAACTTGCTAAGATAGAGTTTCGGAAAAAACTCCCGCAATATATATTTCTCTTATTGAAATCTTTCATGCGGAGATTTTGTTGCGACAATTATCTTTTATGCAACTCATCTTACAATCTTTTTTTTTATTATTTTAATACTGAGTTAGAGTTTTTGTAGGTAAATTATATAATTTTTTTTTAAATAAGTCATTGAACAAAATTTATTTAATTATAGGAGTGTATCTTATACATATTTTTATGTAACGTAAAACGGTACTTGTACTGTATTTCGTGAATGAATGAGGATATCGGAGGACCTTAAAAAGTGCCGCTTAAGTGGCGTAAAAAGCCGGCAATACAACCAATGCGCGGACTTTGGCGCGGTTGTCTATGGGCGGCGGTATTCTCTTACTATATAGGAGACCCAGGATCAATTATGAGCCATCAGCGATCTTTGAAAGCTAAGCCAGAAAAACCGATAAACAAAGTATTCACCATTTTTGCAGTAAGTTAAAATCTCTCGACTAACACTTAAATTTGATTCTTTAGTAATAAAATTCAAATTGACTTTTAAATATTATTACGAATCATTTGTATGGGAGTAGAAAGAATTTGTTATATAGTATAATAGGTACAAATATAGTATAAATATTGAGATTTTATAATTTTTTTATACAATTTTTTTATTTTTTTATCCATCAACTATTTCCGACAACGCACCTGCGACGCTGCAAAGGCTAGGGTTGTCCATGGGCGGAGGACGGATTGTCCTAAGTAAACATTATCCAACGTTTTTTAAAACAAAAAATCCACATATTTCGAATAATATTTAAAAAAATTGTGAAATCGGGTTTGTTTTATAATATACATATTTACATATATACATACCACATCTTTTCACAAACACCACCATCTTTTTGTTGACGAAGACTTAAAATAGCATTGATAATTTAGATTAATGCTAATTTTGAACTATTATATATAATTCAATTTGCTTCATCCCTTGCCCTGAAAGGGATGTATATCCTTGTCGATAATTAAATTAATAATTTCAAATGACGTCATTATTTTGACGAGATTCAATCTGAATCACGAACGAGGGTGGCGTAGGGGAGGTACTCCTGCACGGTCTTGAAAATGGTATGAACAAGATTCGCTAGATATTAAGTTAGTTTGATAAATCCATTTATCCCGATTGTATTGTGAAGCGAGACGCTTCGATGGCAAATTTAATTTGTTTCATGGCTCTTTCATTTGTAATTTAATTTGCATTGTTAACTAAAATTAGTAAATTAGAAACGTTATCAATACCAACTCAAAATACTACTTATGATGTGCTTCGCTAAAGGTATAGGAGACTCAGTAAGTGTAGCCTACCGCTTCAGCGGCGTTAAAAGCCGACAACGAACCATTGGGTATATTTTTCCTCCACCTGAGGTGATCATTTATTATTAGAGGATTTAACTGTATTATTATCATCCAATTTAAAACAAAATATCGCTATAAATATTACAAATTTGAAAATAACCGTTAAATAATTAATTACGAAGAAATAAGATCGAAGCGGGTGGGCGTCTTTGGCGAAGGCCTATGTCCAGCAGTGAACTTGAATGGGCTGATGAAGAAGAAGAAGAAGAAGCATCAAAAGTCACATAATACAAAAATACTGGCTTAGTCCTAAGGCAAATTCGTTATGCATATAATCTTTATATAATATATCAAACCCGAATGTAATATTATGTACACGTCCGCCGTCCTATACAAATATTTATGAAACTAAATTTGTTATTGAGAAAAGGGCCCATCGATTTCTTTTAAACATATTTAACAACCCACGAACTTATAACCATATAAAAGAGTTTTATAATATAACTTTGGATAAACTATGTACGGGTTTGTTTGCTTGAAAATACCTCCGAGGAACGATTGCTGGATTGCGGAATAGCTTGAGTTTATGAAACATGAAATCTCTGGCAGTAAATTTACGAACCTTATTACGACTGTCGGTGGAAATCTATAAAAATATTATTTGCTTGAATGCGTTCAAAATGATATCCAACGTATTACTTGAAAAATAATTTTATATTAAATACGACTATTTGTCAAGGTGTTATAGATCGCTAAACTACGAAGAAGCATAGCGATGCATCTATTAGTATTGGAAAAACTGAACAAAAAGTTAATCAGTACGAATTATATTATAATTGCTGTTTTATAAAAAAAGCCTGCGACGCCATGCGCGGATTGTGTTGTGGAAGTCAATGGGTGGCAATATTCTTTTACATGCGAGATCCATTTGCTCCGTTACCCGCTATAACATAAAAAATGGCATAACTTCATATTATTATTATCATATTATTTTTCACTATTCATATCATTTGACCCCAAGTACTTTAATATTATAATTAAATATTCTAAAAATATAAACGAAGGTTAGGTAAGGGATTGCACCGCTAGTAGAGTTTACAAGAATCTGAAAAACGTAGCGACGAAGAATGAGGACATATATCACGGGGGAAGAATTCTTACGAAATAGGTTTCTTACCTTCTGGGTCGGAGCATTACTCGGAAAACTCGTTGCAATAAGGTTCATGTCACAATGATTTGTGTAAGCACTTGATCACAGTTGCCCGGTTGCTAATTTCATAAGAAAATAGGTCGTATCAAACGGAACTTATTTCAGTGAAAAGATTTTTTATATCTATGTAAGATGTATCTGTATAAATAAATGACACTATAGAAATGGTTAGAGTATAATTAATTAAAAACTTACTAATATAACATAAATAAAATAATAATAAAAGATAAACAAAAATGTTATGTTTAAAAATGGGTAACAGCTGTATGCCCGACCGCAAGTAGCT
Source organism: Delias oraia (assembly GCA_018230265.1). Lineage (NCBI taxonomy): Eukaryota > Metazoa > Arthropoda > Insecta > Lepidoptera > Pieridae > Delias > Delias oraia. The sequence goes on along the minus strand of DWCF01004906.1, from coordinate 4,881 downwards.
GAGCGGCAGTGTTTATCGTCCCCTTAATATCACAAATGTCATAAAAGAAAAAGTTGAACCACTAACGCAAAACATTACATTCAAACACCAATTAAAAATATATACCAAAGAGAATGCTTATTAAAATCGAGAAGAATCAATTTAAAGTGTATTTTATTTCGCTTAGGTTTTCTCGTATGTCACAATCCATGGATTAATTTGAGTAAATCTCTCAAGAATGGGTTATATTGCGAAAAGGTTACATTTTTTTCATACTTGTTCTTATTTTATCTCCCTGTTTTTAAAAAAAGATATGAACTTAGTAGGGAGATGTTCCGATAACATTCGACGAATTGTGTACCCCGTTGGGGTAAATACTATCTAGACCTTACATTGTATCTATGTGATTTAAAAAATACCAATATTCCAATATCGCGTGAGTTACAACAATAAAGTTGCGAAAAAAGCCACGGATTTAATTATACACTTATAAAGACCTATAGAGCCTTATCGGAGCCTTACTTCGTTTTCACAGAACGATTTATTTTAATAATGGCATAGCCCCGGCAACGCCTACCTATCGTCTGTTTCATGTTGCAACTCACAACATGATATATGTGAACAAGAAAACACAGATAAGTTCAAATAACTGATTGATAAAGCGCGTTCATTTTGTAATTATTTAACTTTTTTTCAATGCAAACCGGGCGGAAAACGACCAGTAAGCTACCCCAAGATAAGCGAATGTTCGCCCATGGACACACTCAGTCTCTACTGGGCTGTGTTGCCGGCCTTTTAGGGATAGAAACGCTCTTTTTTTGTAGGCTCCTAAATTATATTGATTTAGAAATACCTATGTATGTAACTGATTCGACAGAGTGACAGCGAGCAGCTCAAAATACCTTAAAAGTTCTCAGTTGTGAAAAGCAAAACACATCTTCTAGGTATGAAATATGAAATTGGTTTTAGTCATTTATGCCACTTGTAATGATATAATAATTTCACACATTTAACAGTTTACCCCGCGAAACATCTCTTGTTTGAAGATATATCAATGACTTTTTGTCCTAAATAAGCATTCAAAAACTAATAAATTTCAAATAAAATTAAAATTGAATTTTATATCTATTACATTTTGTACAAATTTAAACCTTAATTATTATTAAGAAAAAATTAAAATAATAAGATTCGTTAATGCAACAATTATATAAACAATTTCCCTCTTTGTAAACTGCCAATATTACTTTTAATTAAAAGTATCCGCCTAATGTAAAAATAAACATTGTCTCAGAGCATCGCCGACCTAATCGCTTTCGTAAACGTTCAATTAGTGTGTCTTTAAAAGATTCTACGAGTTGAATACCTTTTGAGCGCACATGTTGGCCTTTATGTGTGAGGAGCGGAGTCAAAGAGGTATCGCAAGGAGCTCTTAGCCTCCGCCGACGCGAGCTTGGCTTTCAATATCGAATTGAATTCCGCGGTTCATTGATTTTCAATTTGTAAGGGAATCTCACCATTTACCAAACAACTTTGGATGCCATTATAAGTCTTATGAGACACGAGGCCCCTTACTAATATTGTGTGTACCGTGGTAAAAAATTTGGTATTAGAATATTTGATAGAGGATTGGAATATTTTGTCTACCTATAAACCCAAAAATAATATAGTTGATTTAATATAATTAACAATTATTTGATATGATAAATAGAATCAGATTACAAACTTCATCTAAAAGAGGATTTTTCCTATTTAAATACAATAAATCCAAAAAGTATAATATAATTTGTAAACATCAAAAAGTTACATTAATTAGAAACACAACACAAGTATGATCTAAGTAAAGATATTGTTTTTGCCAAAATAACCAATACCACCGAAAACACAGTATAACGTAGTAAAGGTATTTATTTTTGATTAAATGCACTTAAAAACTTTTAAAATAACAAATAGGATAGATTTGAATTTACGTTTGAAAATAGAATTTATGCTTGTATCGAAAATTGAGAAAAGTTCGTCTCGCATGAGCACTTCAAAGGAAAGATAAAAGCATCCATTTACGTATGCACGACATTTTCCTTGAAACTTTCTACTTTTCCACCGTTATGGCTGGATAGTGTGGACAATGGGAAGTTCTCTTTAACTATAAAACTGAATCTTAATGGTTTGCCGAGCCGCGGCACAATTTCACGCTTACAACGTTCTTAAAAAGATACTTTACATTCTAACATCACTGAGTACTAGAAGATGTCTAGATTCTCGCGACTTTTTAAAGTTTAAATTGGCTAATATATTCATAGTAATCATAAAAAATGAAAACAGACAAAAATGGTTGCTTTAAAATGTTAAATGACAAAGTATAGCTTTCGAAAATTGAAAATTAGATGTTTGGCCTGTATTACTATGGACTTATAATAAACACAAAAGCCACATATTATATTTTTATAGTACAGCGGACAGGTGCAGGTGGGTCTCCTATATGGTAAGAAAATCCCGCCGCCTATGGACAACCGCGCCACAATCCGAGCATTGGTTGTGTTGTCAGCTCTTCAGCGCCATTTTAAGGACCTCCGATATCCTTACTAACTCAGCGAAACAAAGTAGAGGTACAGTTTCAAGTACTACAATTTCACGTTGAGTATTCTGTGAGCCCGTGGTCTCACTTCGGATGAGCTGGCCCAATTGGTGGGTATGGCATTTTATGTTTTATTATTATTATTTTTAATTAGCGTGGCTCTCCCATGGGGAAAAATAGGCGATCTAATATAATAAGAGTGAATTATATGATTTGTTGAATGATTGTAACTTTTATAGTGTAAAGATGTTTGTGGAGAACATTTAAATATAAAATATTGACTAGATACAAGCAATAACAATTGGTTCGCACTAAGAACATTGGTTTGTATGCAAAGAATTTGCTTGCATAATATATTGGTCCTGTGTAGGTATTGTAACACCATGAAAAATACCATGTTTAATGTAAATAAAGTTATATTATTATAATATAAGTCTTAGGTGCGTAAAGTGCCCAGATTCAAGTAGTAAACTACTTCAATTATATTTCAAATTTTCAAAAATAAAACTAACTTCTATCGAATGGGATGCCATCTTACACAAAATACAGAGATACATAATTATTGGCAGTGGAATCAAGGCCGTTCCGAGATTGGCTAAAATATAGTGGTCCGCGTGTTTATTTTCTTTCCCGTATAGAATTGGCTTATCGCAACGACGCAGGCGGGCTCGTACGGGCGGCCACTATTCGGGATATAAATCATGAACACACATTTCCTTTCGACGAAACGCTCCCAGCGAATTATTTTCCTTATACGTTTACAAGAAACTTGATACGGAAATAATTGGACTTTTTGTATTCCATAAATTTACCCTCTTATGGTAATTGGGATTCATCAAATTACGCCTCTTAGTTGCGACCGTTTCTACTTCAATAGTTCCACTATGCAACAACATAATCTAAAAGAACATTAACTGAATAACTAGTATACATTTTATTTTCGGTGTGGTTACCGGATCAGACTAGTATCACTTCTAGTCTTCCTAATAGGATGTCGTAAGAGGCGACTCAAGGACACTTCACCATAGGGTGGGGAGCAGCGTCCTTCCGAGTACAGAAGATGTTCTGCGATCACCAACCCGCCTGCAAAGCGTGGTGATTAAGGCAAAATAACCCCCCATGTTTTGGGAAGGCCTATGTCCAGCAGTGGACTTGACAGGTTGATGATGATGATACATTATATCGAAAGTGATAATTGGAAAATAGAAGAGTTCTTGAACGTTAGTGTCATTTAGCATATGACTAAAGTTAACATAAAAAATGAATCCTTTCGACGGCGTTTCTTGACTGACTTTTTCTTATTGTTTTATGGAGCAGCGGACAATGGAGCAGGTGGGTCTTCTATATGGTCACTGCCGCCCATGTACAACCGCGCCATCGTCCACGGATTGATTGTGTTACCGGATTTTTATGCCATTTAAGCGGGATTTTTATGGGCCTTCCATATCCTCACTCACTCAGCGAAACAGTAGAAATACCGTTTCAAATACAACTACCATTTCACGCTGAGTATTCTGGGTGACCGTGGTATCGAATCGGACAGCCGGCCCAATTTGTGCGTCAGTATATTTCACGGGTGAAAATTCTGTAAATTTAATTTTTAAGACGTTCATATGAATGGTATATTTTTATGGTATAGCGGACAACAGAGCAGATTGATCTCCTGTATGGTTTCTATAATATAGAAATCTTTAATTTAATTAATAAAGTCTCAACATAATTAATGGTCGTTTATCTATTTTTCGTTTGTTGTATTGATTTTAAATTTAAAACTTATATGCTATATATGTGAACATTTAATATCTTAACTTTGGAGAACATTAATATTGATTGCATTAAATTTTATTTATTTTACTTCAGAGAAACTCAATTAAATTTAAGGTTGCTTTTTGGCCAAATTAAAAAAATATATATATAATTTATAAAATAAGTTATAAGGTTTGTATATTGGTAAGTTTTAAATAAATTACGATATTCATTGTAATACAATACAAATATCACATACATTTTTATCAATTACAAGATATATTGAATTCTTTGTGTTAACTATAACATACGCGTCAAATATTTAGGCGATAGATGGCCGATGGAGGTACAACGGACACAATATATAATATAAGACAGAATTGGAGGATTAGCATTGTGTGTGTTCATTCCTCTGCAAGGAGCGTGTGAGCAATTCTCCGTCATCTGAGATATGCCCTGAGCAAGCTCGTACTTGCATACACATCGCTATGTGACTTTAAAGCGTCTCTTCGAAAATCCACACACACCCTGCTTTGCTTATATTAAAAAAGTACATGAAGCGAATCATTGCGTTTTCTTTATTT
>DWCF01004905.1:0-15335 GCA_018230265.1 Delias oraia | reverse complement strand
ACCGTAGTCGACAAAACCGTTAGCTTTTAACTAACTGATGCATTTTTTATGTTATTGTTAATTTCTTTTGTAAATAACCTTTCTTACGCCACTTAAGCAGCATTTATAAGGGCCTCCGATATCCTCATTCACTCTGCGAAATACAATACAAGTACCGTTACACGCTGAGTATTCTGAGAGCACGTGGTGTTATTTGGCACGAGCTGGCCCAATTACTGCGTCAGCATGTGCTGCATCATGGGTCTTCCATGGAAAAATAGTCAATTTGATATAATACCAAATGATATAATTGAAAAACTTAATACCACAAATGAAGATACATTTTTTGTTATATACAATTCGTATGTTAATAAAAATAAATAAAATGTTTCCCTGATCAAATGTAGTTCTTCATTCAAACTTCGCAATCACAATATATCATTTGTTCCATTTTCGGAGTAGGCGAAAAATGATATGAAAAATCTTCATAAAATTTTATATCAATGATTTACTACTATTAACAACTACAAACTACCATTAATTTTTAATTGTTTTTATTTAAATATCATTAGAATTAAAATACTTTATTTATTTTCTGAAAGTGAATTTATTAAAGGTTATATTTTTGTACTTCTTATATAATTTATAGGCAATTTTACCCTTGGGAGAGCCATGCTGACGCACTAATTGAGCCGGCTCGTCCAAAGTGACACTACGGGCTCACAGAATACTCAGCGTGTAACTTAAAAGTACCGCTTAGATGACGTAATAAACCGGCAACACAACCAATGCGCTGACTGTGGCGCGGTTGTTCATCTCTTACCCTAAAAGAGACCCAATTTCTCCGTTGTCTGCAGGTACGTCTGCGTTTGTACAGAATAAAAATAATAATTTATGTAGAATAAAAGTTGATTTAAACACTTTCTATAATTAATTTGAACAAAGTTTTATTTTATTGCAAACACGCGAATCGTTGGCACCGTGCAAGTACGGGTGTCGCTTAATTCAAACAGTGTCGCAGCTCGATCCTGTTTTAGGAAACAATCCCCTTGATCCTCGCGTGATGCTGCATAATGTCCCTTTTGTCTCTCAGATTTACCACTAAACCTATCAATTTAAGAAAAATCTTCCAAAGTGCTCTTTGCGAAGCACTGAATTATTATTTGAAATCACGATTTTTCAATCATAAAAACCACCTTATTGGTTTACCTAGATCTTTCTTAAACTATATTTACAAACTTATAAAATGTTTATAAGTTTTAATAGAAACAATTTATATACAATAAATCGTTAATATAAAAAAAATAGGTAGTCACTATTTTAATAGGGTTGGCTCGTCCGAAATGATACCACGAGTTCACAAAATACTAAGCATGAAATGGTAATTGTATTTGAAACTATACTTTAAGTTTCGCTGAGTAAGTGAGATAATCGGAGGCCCTTCAAAATGCTGCTTAAGCGGCGTAAAAAGCCGGCAACACAACAAATGCATGGACTATCTCGTGGTTGTCTATGGGCGGTGTTGTTGTTGTGGTATCCGCTATACCATAAAAACAATCTCCAAAAATATTCTTATTTTGTTGTTGACGTGCATTTTAAATTCAGATTAACAATACTGGCTTATAAAATATCTTGTAAAATGTTATTTTGCTTAATAGTAGCATAAAAAGAAGAAACGTCAATGGTGCGTCCGAAGCCAAAGTTCTCTATCATACCTGCATCACTTTAAAATTGAAAAACTTTTGCAATGCCTTTCTTATGGAAATAGTTCGCGTTTACATTTGAGTGAGTTGTCATTGTGAGGATTCAGCACTGCAGTCTCATTGAAATAATACCGTACTTTCTTAGTTATTAAGGGAATATAGACGTCTTATGTTGTCGAAGAATTAAATTATGTCTTGCGCTTTTAAAAGCTCCAACTTCTTGTGTTAAGCACTTTCGCTTCGAGTTCGTCTATGCCAAATTAGAATGGAATTATATGGCTGCATCTTATTTATTCTCACATGGAGTTTTGAGATTTTCAACAGCGAACGACTTTCGTATTTTGGACAGTAAAATGCAGAGTTCGCGATCGGTTGTGTAAATCCGCATGAAATATTGATACAGTTTCGTGTATACGTGTAACAAATGCGGTAATTTCAGCCACCTGCCGACCGCCTAGCCGCGCCGCGCACCATGCACTTTTGAGTTCACCTTATGTTATTTCTGTTATAGTAGCTTTTTCAATATTTAATCGCCAGTTAAATGCATGCCTACAGTTGTAAATAATACATATAAAACTCGGTAATTGAGTTGTTGTAGAATTTATGTTGTTCGTCTAGTCCCGTTGGAGAGCCATGCTGAAGCATTTGCGGACACAGCAATTAGGCCCGCTAGTCCGAAGTGATACCACCATAAATACTCCATAACATACGAATTTTACAATATTTAAATTTAACATGCGATTTTTTACATTTTAATGAACAGGCTCGTTTTTATTTTATATTTCACCCGTGGGACAGCCATTTTGAAGCATACATTGATGTACTAATTTAGCCGACTCGTCTGAAGAGATACCACGGGATTACAGAATATCAACGTGAAACAGAACTTGTACTGTGTTTTGAGTGACTGAGGGTATCAAAGACCTTCGCGAAAAGACGGCAACAAAACCAATGCGTGGATTAAATCGCGCTTGTCATTCGGCGGCGACGATCTGTTAACAAGATATCTGTCAACTCCATTGCCCCTTATACAAAAATATAAACATAGTATTATACTTTTTCGATTTGGTGGACTTATTAAAAAAAAAATATAATAAAATACAATTGTTTTTCTATTGTACAACATGAAAACATTTATTCTATTTAAATCAGTCGGTGAGAGATTTTGGTAGGATCTCTGAAGTATTTGATCTATTTCGCGTCGGATTATTTACAAGGTGTTTTAATAAGGGTCAGCTCGTGTTTATTTAGGATTGCAACCTGGCACTCCTTACACACTTATCAAAACGTGGATTATTTGATATATCTAATTCAACTGTTTATTCTGTCTATTATCCATAGTTTTCTTCTGATATACGCCCAAAAATAACATATCCTAATACTTGACATTTCTTTTCTTTATTTGTATGAAATATTGAGAGGTTAGACTGAGGTATTAGCAATATGATTATTTCAATTTTCCCTTTTTTAAATAAAAACGTTAGCAAACAAGAAGGAGCCTCAACTAGGATAAGCGACAGGACTGCTGTCATAGGAGGCTCTTTTTTTCATGATCCAAAGTCATATTGGTTGTGAAATATCTCTTCAGGCAGCTGATTCAACAGCGCAGTGGTGCGTGGCACAAAATGCCTTAAAAACGAAAAAAGTTTTGTTTGACCTTTTTGTTAACTTTTACTCTTTTGTACTGACTTAGGGAATGGTTTGTCTGATCGGCTAGATTATATACGGTTCTCAAAAATATCTACTAAATAAATAGAAATGAAACGACATTTACAATTAGTGTCCATCCTTTCCAAATTAATAGCTGGGCTGCTTTAAACTTTCCTCAAAAGATAACTGCATTTAAGAGGATTATATTATAACAAGAACTTAAAATATAAAAAAATACTACTAGCATAGCTAGTGGTAAAAAAGATTTCAACTACTTTCTTACCAATAGGACAGCCATGCTGAAGCATATGCTAACTTTCCAGAGGCTCTGCCAAAGTTGTATCTGATTTAATCAGAATACTATCGTTAAATAATACTGAGTGAAGATACCGGCCGCTCACAAAATTATGCCGCTTAAGTCATAAAGAGCTGGATTGCGACTGTTAAACATAGTTGATTGTATTCTCTTACCAATACCCGCCTGTCCCGTTATCAATTTATAAAAATATTGACATGCCAGATATATATAATTATTGACATTAATCGAAAATTGTCAATATTTTCTGGAAATCTTTATAGCATCACATTTATGTGCATCGTTTTACCATTGCACATTTTCTTCTATTCAACAAATAAACTCGTGGGGTGACCGGTTGATGTTGAAAAGAGCAAAGTAATGTGCAATCATCTAATGAATGCTTCCGGGCAGATAAGCTTCGATTAAATGGTCTCTTTATTGCTAAAGGAGGCACTCCCTTTATGAGCACATTGAGATATCACTCAGATAACTTGATAATGCCAATACAAATGATTGATTTCATATTACTTTGGTACTTTGGCTCGTATTTCTCTTTGACTTAAGAATAGAAACACATGCTCCGTTCGGATAAGCAGCTTTTTATAGTATAGCTGACAACGGAGCAGATGGGTCTCCTATATGGTGAGAGAACACCGCCGCCTATGGACAACCGCGCCACAGTCCTCGCATTGGTTGTGTTGACGACTTTTTCGCCACTTGAGCGTCATTTTTAAGGGCCTCCGATATTCTCAGTCATTCTTCGAAACGCAGTATAAGTACCGTTTCACGCTGTGTATTCTGCCCAATATATGCGTCAGCATGGCTCTCCCACGGATAAAACACAGTTTAACTATATACTACCAATTACAATGACAATATCACAAAACTAGTTAAGAAACAGACATACAATAAGTATTTAAAATATAGTGATAGGTTAATAATTATATACTTTATAACTTTTAATGTAGCATAAGCTTTAGATTGAGCGCTACAAAACAATAAATTCGACAATTAATAGTAATTTAAAATGATTTAAGGCTTTAATAAAAGACAATAGTAAATTACATCCGGTTAAGAAGGGGGCACGCTTAGATTTAGAGATAGTGTAGGTAGGTGTAGGTTACGTTTTACAATTTATCGCTTGCATATCCTTTCAGCGGGTAGATAATGACCGCAGTAAAACGTTTAAGCACGGAATAACTGCTCGTGGAAGCCGTTATTACAATATTATGAATGGTTCGCCCCGCGGCGTCGCCGGCACGCCTTGCGAGCCCTCTTCCATGACGTGTTGTGAGAGAATAAAAACTTAAGGTTTTTCCGATATGACTCCGAAATTACGATACGTGTTTAACTTTACTTATACATATTATATTAATATTGCTAAAGTTTGTGACTGTAATAATTGTAAATCGTAATGTTTTAACTAATTGCATCTCATCCAATCAGTTATATGTAATATTACTTCAATAAATTATATTATAATCATATATTTTTATTATATTAGTAAGATGATGTTAAATTTAGTTTACATAAAGAATTAAATATATGTGACAGTTGGCCTAGAATATCACAAAAAATATTTTTGAAATATGATTTGTATGCAATTTTTATTAGGTAGGTCTAGGTTTGCATTCGGTAGGTCTATGTTAATAACAATCGCAATAGAATTGTTATATTTTTCCTACCTTTCCGATGATACTATCTATAATAAGCAGACAGCATATTTGACGTTTAGTAAAAATAAGAAATTATATTTCTTTTGAATGAGTAAAAATGTATTGAAACATTTCATAAAGTAGGTTTAGCTGCGTAGCTTGAGGTTTTAGAAGCGCTCATTATTTAAATTAAGCGAGTATAATGCTCTCATTTTAGATACATATATATTTAGTTTCCTTTTAAGGCTTTTATACGTCAGTATGTGCCTTTGCTCCAGGCAGCGTGCGAGTAATTAGCGACGCCTTCCTTCCGTTTTCGAAGTCACTGCGTTCCACCCTTAGAACACATACGCGCACTTTCTTTGTATGGAACCTTCAAACGCTATATTATATATTTAATAAATACTTGCATTAGACGAGGATGTTTTAAAAAGTTTTATAAAATAATATATAACATTATATAAACTCTCTCAATAGACATTGTACCTACGTTAAATTGTTTAAAAAATATTCGTTTTTAAGCCGGCAACGCACCTGAGACCTGCAAGGGCTGGGGGTGACCATGGGGGTAAGACCGATTATCCTAGGTAAGCCTCCTGTTCGCTTTCCATTTTTTCTATAAAAAAATATACATATGACGGCTATGTGTTTATTTTATAAAAACCATAGATAAATTCACATTGTCTAAAATATCACAATATTCAGCAACTAAGTAAGAAATATGTGTTTTTTTTTCATAAAGAAATCTTCATGAGAGATGTTACCTCATTACATCAAATCGTGGACAGCTATAGAATAAAACACTAATTTTATTAACAAAAGTAGACGGTTTGCAAAGAAAATTGATCTAATTTAAAAAGGACACCCTTGGTGTTCATACTCAAACGTCATCGTTCTTTAAATTCCTCATAATCCGTCCAATTCTGGATCGAGCGCACGGGTCGCAGTAATCAAGATGGCTTCAACTGGATTTTATTTCTTATGCTTGTGGGGAATATATCCCAAGTACTAGTAATTTTATGAAAATGAAGGGATGAAATTCATTTATTGTTTTTAAAAAGGAACGATCTAAGTTTATTTAATGTCGCGGTGTTTTAGATGCTTAATCCGCCAGGCGACATGGTGTGAATGTTTTCCGCATTAAAAAAACTCATTACAGGCGGCAACTGCAGCGCGGACGAGTGGCGTCTTTGAAGGCCCGCGCCGCTACGCCGGTATTATTCCAGATTATACCGGCTTCCATACAAATGAAATCTCACTTAAACCACTGCAATTTCGGAACGAGGAAATAAGGCTCAAAAGTTGGTTTACTGCTCTCGCACTTTCTGAAAAGTCTTTTCAATTGAGAACGTTGCCCGTTTAGGTTTTCGTAATATCAAGAGCAAACAATGCCTTTGTATTTTTACTATTTTACTATCGTTAATTTAAGCGTTCTTAGCACGTCAAGTTTCGCGGTCAATGTGAGGCTTTAAGTGAAGCAGGGAATAACCATGCATATTTGCTCAGTTTACCCTCGGAGATTACGCCTGTGGTTTCTCCTATTAGGGCGATTGAATTTCGGAACATTTATAGAATAATAAGCTTTAATACATTAAGTTAAAAAACTGCATCAGGTACTCACTTAAATTCAAATATCAAACGCCAATATAAATATAACAGAATAGACGCCAATATAATAGAAAAACGCCATTATATGCAATTTGTTTTCTGAATGTTCTAAGCTGTTTGACTTTTCAGATTGAAAAGGGTGAAATATGGGCTGTAGGTGCGCCACAACCGACTCGTATAGATGCAGATGAGGCAGCTATTTGTCTTGCCTGATCGGGGCTTGATTAAACCGTGAAGCATTAGCACTTAACGTATTTATCCTCACGGTGCTTAAACCTTTAGTTCATATGATATTGGTGTGTTCAAGTGATTAAGTAAACGACTGACATTACTTGTAATGAATGTTTAGATGGTCGTAATCGAATCGCGCAAAGTGTCGCCGCCATTATTTCACAGCTGCTGTTGCCGAGATATTGCCTAACGTTTTCCGCTTCAACTCAGATTTATCTGGACATTTTTACACGTGTTGCGTGAATCGCGTCTTGTAAATGTAAACACCGGCCGATACACATTTTTATTTATATTGTTTTTGAGATTTTGAACATGAATAATTATATCAAAAATCATTAAACATAAATTAAAGTTATTTAGGATAAACTGTTATGTTTTTGTATATGGTTACGTTAGACGTTGGTTGTAGACGACATTCAGTGTCGATCATTGATGAGTCGTCAAAATTGCTTCCGTGTTATTAAGTGCAGGAAATTGTGACTCTTCGATCGGCGCACCTATCAAAATATGCTAACTGCTTTGGCACCCCATGTTGATTTAGTAGAGGTATACATATAAAATAATGAATTAGTTTATCATCTTTATCACTAAGATATTTTAGTTTCCTACTAGTGAAGTCAGGACAATTACACCTCGTTAAAGATATTATTTAATTATATTAATATTTTAATATACCATACACTACTATAATATATTTTTGTACTATCAAAATATTAATTACCATGTTATATTTAATTAATAAAATTTATTTATTATAACATCGAACATCGAGGCTTGTCGAGGTTTGTCGTTCCACAACTTAGCGTTTTTAAGGCTTTTTGTGCCGCGCAACACCTCTCTGTGGAATCAACTACCAGTGGGTATTTTCACAGCAATACGACATGGAGACCTTCAAGAAAAGAGGGTACGTATTCTTTACGGCCGGCAACGCATCCGTGGCTAGGCAAAGACTAGGGGTATCCATGGGAAAATGACCGCTTTCTAAGGCACCGAAGGATGAGTCTCTTGTAAGTATCACCGTTTATATAAATTATTTTTTTTAAATAAACCAAAATAATTAAGTTGTGTATTTTATAATAGGATATATGTGAGTTAAATAATTTGAGTTCTAAATCTTATTCTTGTATTGAATGTAATGTATATTGTCTTAAAGTCGTTTTGCTGTTTTTATTTTGTATAACATAACATTAGTGCAGTAAAATTTGAATTAAATAATGCAAGCATTATTTAAGCAGGCAATAATGAAAGTGAAGTGGCGCTGCTAAAAACTAGTAATCCTTCAAACTTTTGAGAGAGCCTCGTGCTTAATGATTTTAAAAGTGCCATGAACCAGGAAAGTACCATGAAGCGAGAGATATCGAGTTCGAATCCCGGTCCGGACAATTTAATTTAATTTATAATTTATTCGGTCTATGGAAGGACTTGAGTCGAGGGCGTCGAGTGTCACACGCGTGGGAGACCCATGCTGAAGCATATGCTGACACACTTATTGGGCCGGCTCATCCGAAGTGATACCACGGGTTCACAGAATAGAGTGTTTCGCTGAGTGAATGAGGATATTAATGATGGAGGCCATTAAAAGTGAGGCTTTAGTGGCGTATAAAGCCGGCAACACAAACGATCCGTTATCCGCTAAAGAATAAAAAAATTTAAATGAAAATATATTCGTTGCTATTTATAATCAAATTATTATTAGTAAACTTTACTTCAAAACGCATTTAAAGTGTATAATAGAGCTTAAAACTTGAAATCTTGTTCATAATCTGAATAAATTATAAGAATTCCCTTTCAAATGTAACTCGGGACGGAGGAAAGTCTAAATCGGTTGATTCCCAGAGATGCAGGCGTTCGTCATCAAAGTTTTGGAATCGTGGCCATCTGCCGCCCACCGCGCCGCTCTCAGATTACCACAGAGAGCTTCGCTTAATCGTTTCATTAATACGCCGCAAATCGTTTTATTGCTTCGCATCCTAATCACTCAGATGCTCTTTTATTAGCGAATGCGAAATTAATTTTTTTATAACACGCCTCTCATTCAGAGAGGTAGTGTTTGATCATCACTGCTAGTAAAATAATAACTTTAAGTAAAAACTAACGTGTATCTGTAGATATTATTCTTCATTAGTTGATGGTTTATATTATTATTTGTATGCACAAGCTAATTTGTCAGGTAATTTTATTATTAAATTAAAACAACTAAATGTATTGTGATACAAATGTTACACTTAAAATATTCTTAAGTGCCGCTACAGATTTTATGTAAAATATTGGCAAACAAGTGCTAAGTATTCAAAGCGTGTACCTACGTAACTAGCGCCAGTGAATGAGTTGTTTCAGGTAGATCTACAGAGCTCTTAGTATGAGTTGACGTCGAATTCAATATGAAATATATGATCATTTTAAAACTATCTTCATTATATATCATGGATTTTAAATTATGTAATAATATAGATTACTATAGAGCTAATATGTAAAAAAATATTTTAATGTGTTTTAAACCACGTTATTTCATTTTTTGTTTTGTTTCGAATTTTTTGTTTCGAAAAATAAACTTTTTTATCATTATTATTTTTTATCATTATTTATTTATAATCGTGAATTGTTAGAATTAAAGGCGCGATGCATCGGAGATTAAAACTCGTACTAACAACACAGTTATTGGGTCCCGTAAATAATAAGTAATAAGCACCCACTTTTATTTACAGACACTACGTGTTTGGCTGGCAGCAGCCCATTAAAACAGTTGCGTGCAATTAAGAAAATTTATATATTATTCCTTATTTCACAGCTCAGCATAAAAATACGTGTATGAATTCAGGAGAGCAGTTAAACTTTCATTATGCATAATATTTTTCCTTAATTGCGTACCGTTTCACGTCTACGCTGAGGACGGGAAGTGTAGGTTTTTTTTTTCACTTTAAATTCTAGGGTTGCATGGCTATATGAAATTGACACCCATGTCCAGTGCCATTGCTTCTGATTGGATTAGATTCGAAGAGCTGTCGGTGCGATGTCGAGTTCAAACGTAAAATTTTACGTGACCACTTTCTGGATGTAGCTTTCGTGACAAGATTGCATATTTCATATCTACCTACTTAGAAGACGGTAGACTAGCGGATATTATGTATGCAGTTCAGATGCATAAGATAGATCTTATATGCGACATGCACAGAAGCTGTATAGATTGCATTGATTCATAAAAAAATGTAATCAATCCGATGCGTGCGTTTTGTACTCTGCAGGAAATAATTAATTTCTTTATTCTGGAGTTTATTTCTTTAATATCTAGCTATAATTCGGTTGAAATTAATATTCAACTTTTGAGTCACTGAAAAATATAGAAAAATATTTAAACAATATTATTATTAGAATTTTGTTATTATTTCACTAATAAGCACGTTATGAAATTGATTTAAATTATTCATTTTCAAATACACTAATAATTATTAATAACAGAGTAGTCTTGGAATGTTTAGTACTTTACAGTCAAATTATTAATAGTTTTATTTATTTGACAATTAGTGGTGTTAACGTACAACTTTAAGCTAATGTTATTAACAATAGTTTGTCTGGTAAACATCGTTATGTTATAAACGACTGGAGACATTTTGATCCTCTTACCTTGATAGTCTCAATTTCCAATAGTATCAGTTTCAAGAACGTAAAATGAAAAGCACTCACTTAATATAAGACGCTTTGCCATTTAGCCTTATTCCTTTATTACGAAACGTGTACTTTTATATTTATAGAAAATTTAAACAATTTTACATAATACAAAAACAAATATTTATAATTGCTCATGTTTCATATAAAATACAATAAAGCCTTACTTCATTTTTTAAGAGTTACAGATAATAATAGAAATTTGAATTCATAAAACTATTATATCATATATATTTAACTTAGGTGATTTATAAACTAAAAAAAAAACATTATTTTAGTCTGGCTGCAAAAGTTTCCCAAAACAAAGTTCGAACATGATATTATGAACATGCGTTCCTGACAGTCTGAAATACAAACGAAGTTATTTTCATTAGATACGTTGCAGTAAAAACTTAATAAAGTTTACTGAAGAATTTCTAATTAGAAAATTTACCTCTTCACGACATAGCAATATTTCAGGCCCGTGGAGGTATTTCCAATAAAGGACTTTGCCAAGTCATAATTCTTCAAAGTAACGTGTAATGAGATGTGGATATTAGAACACTTTCAAAAGGTCGCATGAGATTTATCGGCTGGTTAAACAAACTATTATGTCAATAAACTGAGAAAAACCACTGAGATTTAAAAATTATGAAATAATTCATTTATATGGAAATATTGTAGGGTATAAATATGTATGTTTCTCGAAATAATGCACCACTAAAAATTTAAAATAAATTAGCGCATCTGTGTAAAAACGGCTGTTAACACAACCGCGATCCAATTATTGCGGGGTATGAACTGCAGTCCGCTAAATCTGTACGTTTATGTCCCATGTAACAAAAACGATCATACCAAAGGATATCTTTAAGTTTTATAGTCATCATCGTCATATGCTTTCAACTTTTCTGTAATGCTTTGAATCAGCTTGAGTTACTTAATAAGCAGCCGGCCGGCACGGCTACTAACCGGTTTCTCTCATAAAGACGGCTCTCAAAATGAATACTCACGGTGAAATGGTAGTTGTATTTGAAACGATACTTCTACTATGTTTCGCTGAGTGAGTGAAGATATCTGAGACCCTTAAAAATACTGCTTCATCATCATCATCATCATTTCAGCGGTCAGACGTCCACTGCTGGACATAGGGCTCCCCCTTGGACTTCAGTGAATATCTGTCAGAGGAGACCTGCATCCAGCGTCTTCCGGCGACTTTTATAAGGTCGAAAAAAAAACAAAATAAATAAAATAAAATCGATTTAAAATACTGCTTAGTTTAAGTATTTTTTTGTGTTATAACACAACCAATGCGCGGACTATATCGTGGTTGTCCATGGGCGGTGGTGTTCTCTTACCATATAGTAGACCTACCTGCTCTATTGTCCGATATAAGAAAAAAAATAAAAATTAAGTGCGTACCGAGTGTAACATCTTATAAAATAATTATAAATGGCTAAATTTGGTTCTTTTTATCCATTATAGATAGAATAATTATCAATACATGACCAAATTCTAATTTAGTAATTTTTAGCGATAGAAATAAATTTTTCACCGTATTTTCTCAACAATACCGAATTTCTCGAATATGTAAAGCCTGTGATTACAATTCCGATTATAATACTATCTGGAAATGGATGTGAAATATTGGAATATTTTCCTTACTTGTTTACTCTCTCTGTTTGTCCCAGAAGTCATTCTTTTATGAGTTATGGATAAGGTGGGTCTAGGGTCGTGTTTGCTATTTTTGTTTGATTGTTTGCATCTGTGCGCAAGTAGAGTCATGAATAATTCTCTGCTTTGGGAAAGGCAGGTTTTTAATAGTTTATCTTAGGTTTTACATCACCACGGCTTTTTATAGTAAATTGAAGGAAGAAACTAAATATGAAAGTAAAATTTTTGAAAGTTCCTTATAGATAGATAATAATTTCAAGGAGTCTATAAAACAATTAAATAGAAACTGCATGCACTTGGCACTACGCCGATTTCCAATAGCGAATTATGACGTTCACTATTTCCGAAAGTTTCTAAGTAGGTACTAACTGCTTCGTTGGTAGTCTACTTTAAAATAAGTGTTTTACATTTCGGTTCATTATACGTGTAGAGGTTCCAATAAAAACAAATCGTTTTTTATTTTTTTTATTTCAGTAAAATATAAATATTTTAATATAAATTAAAAGATTTTTCTGATACCGAATCTTTTAACCGTTTTTACACACTATTACAGTAGAAATACAGTAAAATATTGATTATATACGAAATAAACTATATAAATATATTTTTTTATAATTGTTCACTCAAACCAGATAAGAAGCATCACAATTTACAATCGCAATTCAACACGGGCCGTTCCAAACCAGTTTGAAAGTCACTTTAAATACAGCTGATCCATATAAATATTATACACAATTTAATATTGTACACGATTTATTTACTATGTTTAATTTTTCAAAAAATAAATGCTGTATACTTGCTCATGTGTTTGTATACAGTTTATCAAAAAATCCTTAAGTTTCACATACCAATATACATGCACATATATAATATATATATATATAGTAAATATATATAGCTGTACGAGAATATATTCTCACTGTTGCCACAATTTCATTCTCATAACTTATCGTTTTAAATAAAATATACAATTTAATAATTGCTTTATAAGCTTTTCTGTTTTGAGATTAGTCCATATGTTAATAAAAAAATCTATATACATATATGCCAATATAGATATTGATTAAATTATAAAAACGTTTCTATATGACAAAGATGTTATCCAAGTGAAATAGTCTATATTTTGTGAAATGATGACAGATGAATGCGTATCAAAACTGATATTTTATATATCAATTAAATACACAAAAGACATGCTCAGTTGAAGCATAAAATTAGCATTAAGCAGCGAAAGAACAATGAAGAATCATGCATCTACCAAAATTTAATTAAAGGTATTGAAAACAGTTTGTGATTAATATTGCCTCTTTATTACTTTGCCAGACGACAGCGGGAGCTGTGTTGTATCTTAAACAAAGATATCTTAAAGAAATGAACGAAATAATTTAGTTCTTTGTCTTTGCGATATCGAGCATGCCGCTGCTTGCCGCTGCTTGCCGCCGGGCGAGGCTCTATTAATCGACGCATAGCTGATTGTTTTTCTCTTGCTCTTAAAGCTTTGTAGACTTTCAGTTGCACTTAAGCAATGTTTCTCTTATACGAGAATGTCACAGGCTTTTGGATATAGGTCATGCGGCGTTATATGTATCTAAAGTTATATTTTTCATAATTTTAATTGAAATATATAAATCTTAATAGAGAAAAATGCATTCCAACATATCAAAACTAATTTTAAGTTTGATTCGCGACCTGGAATACGGGAATAGAAATGTCCGAGCTCTCGACTGAAGAACACATTTGTGAGATCTGCTTTATCTCAGTTGGACAGCGAACGCAAACAATTCCACTATTTCAAAGCACTTCAAGAAAATCTGTTTATAATTTACGTCTTGCTTTGTTAGCTTAGTGTATTTAGTCGGAATAATTGGAGCTTTGACGTTTTTATTTATATGTCATTGCCTACGAGTCCTCAAATGACATAGGGTAAGATTAATTTTGATTGTTCCGACCCTAGGTTACAGACATAATTATATACTTATATTACATAATTATATATAAATTAATACTAAATATAATTAAAGAATTTTATAAAGCTATTTGGCTATATAAAAAAATCAAACCCTATGAGTTTCTTGTTGGTTTTTCTCGTAGAGGTATATCTTTCGATTCAATGGTAGCTTAACTAATAATTGTACCTAAATCGACTTGAAAAGGTGCCTTTTGGTGCCTTTTCAAGAAAAACGTAATATGTAATTATAGAATATAACAGGAAAAGATAAGTTTACAACCTTCAAACAGGAAGAGCGGTTCTGAAGATAAGTCCTGGATGCATTCGTGAGCTATTTAGCCGTAACGTAAAGACTATGCGTAATGCTATTTCCCCGTAAATGGCAATTGTCGAATTGTGATCCGTGTGTCGTTTATTGCATAGCACGTCTGTAATTTGCATAGGTTTGCATATTAAGTACCAACACTGTCGGTTTGAAGCCAATTTAATTGAATAGTTCGATTTATGCTTATTAGTTTATCTTTATTTTTTTGAATTCAAAAGCCTTTTTTGTCAACGAGCGAATGCTCTGCGCCCATTAGCCACCAATAGCTTATTATCTTTGTGAACGGGACATCGTTCATGAACTCAAACTTCATAAAGTAATTTTTATCTCAATGCTCAGTTGTTATTAAAATTTTTAAAAATCAATTAATAAATTCAAATTAAGATCAAATCAAAAGAAAAATAAAATCAATTTTGAATTGCTACTTTTTTATGATTTAGCGGAGATCGGAGTAAGAGAACACCGCCGCCCATGTACAAACGTGCCACAGTCCGCGCATTGGTTGTGTTGTCGGCTTTTTACGTCGCTTAAGCGATAATTTATAAGGATCACCGATATCGTTCACTCTCTCTGTGAAACAGTACAAGTACCGTTTCACTTGCATTTAAGAATCTTTATTTTCTTT
>DWCF01004904.1:0-15336 GCA_018230265.1 Delias oraia | reverse complement strand
TGTAATCATATCAAAAGATTAACTATCATATATTTTGTTTTCTTTTCATTAAATATTAAAGTATTTTTTTAATAGTAATTTTCAAGAATAAAAATAGTTTTTTATTTTAAAACATATATTAAGTGAAATAACACAATATTTCAAAACACTCCGACCGAAACCACATACACACACATCAAACTAAAAAACACTTTTTATCAGTAAATAATAAAACAGCCAAAAAATTTTACGATGGAGATCTCTGAGCACGATTCGTTAGTATAGAATTTCTAGACGCGAAAGGAATTGAACCCAGCACTTCGGACATGCGAAGCTCGACACTTCATTTATTGCTTCTCTTTTAAGTCAGCTTGTTTTTATTGCATGAGTGTTCTTTTAGCTACAATTGGCCAATGTAAATTAAAAAATAGAGGTACTTTATATTACAATATGTATGCTTGTAGGTTTTAAAGTAGACGATATAGTTGTATAATACTTAGCAAAGCTGCATATTATCAAATGGAAATGAAGTATAAAAATGATTCAGACATTTTAATTATAAAGAATGTGACTTGAAGTGTTGCTTGAGGTGAGTGATACTAGGCTTATAGAACCATTCAATGAATTATGAGGCTCATCGGAATGTCTTCACTTATAATTTGCGCTAAAAACCAACAACGGATTTCGGCATGGTTGCCCATGGGTTGCAGGGATTTTTATAGTTATAGAGCAGTGTTCTGCAAACTTTTTGTGTGCAAAATACATCTAAGGAAAGTTAAATTTTTAAATAAATGTTTTAAACAAACAAAAAAACATCTTAATTAAAATTAACATTTTGTAATTCAAAATCAAAATAATGTAACAAAAGTCTCTCGCTCGTGCACTTACGTGAAGATTGATGTGTTTTGATCAAAGGTTTGAAAAAAGGTATTTTCCTTACCTTTACTTATTAATTAACATAAGTTTATAAGACAATCTTATTTTCCGAGGCACACCTATTATCGATCAAGGTACAGCATTGTGCCGTGGTACGCTTTGCGGAACACTGTTATAGGATAATAACAAATTAATTTTAGAGAAATATGATCCTATTTGTAAAATAAGTAAATTATATATCTTCTTCTTCTTCATCAGCCCATTCAAGTCCACTGCTGGACATAGGCCTATAAATATAAATTATATATAAATAATATAAATTAAATAATCAAAAAAATCTTTTTAAATATAATTTTCTTACATTTATAATAAAATAACAAACAATATCTCTCAGCAACTGGGGATTTACCTGCCACGTATTTCATAGGAAAGAGATCCTATTAAATTGTGCTTTAGTTTTCACGTCAGCTTTCAATTTTATAGCTGTATAACTTTATTCTTCATCCAACGTAAATAAATTAAATATTGAACGAAAGATACGCTTTGATAAATTTTAAAATATTTTCTCGTTTAGATCACTCACATGTTTAGTAATAATTTTAAAAAAGGATATATAACGTTTTTATTTATACATAGTCAGGCTTCATGAAAGCAGTGTTACTAGATACAATTTAATACACGTAAAATGAAGATTTGTAGGTGTATGCTTACGTCAAAACGAATCCAACAGTTCTATCAATTAATGGATTTAATAAATCTTCCAATAGTCGATGTTTGTGAAATATACATTGAGAGTTGAGGCGAGCACTGGTTAAAAATAGTTCTTTTTCATATCAGCCTCGCTTGGCAACAGAAACCGCTGCCGCGAATTGATTTGTTTGCAAATCATTGTCTTAGTCGAGGTTTCCCTTAACAGAGGCGCGTCGAAGCGGCGCCTTACCCAATTGCACAAACTTTCGCAACTTATTCGCAAGACACCTGTGCTTCAATGCAAATTCACTTTAATATTAAAGCTTTCTAAGGCTGCACAAAGCCCCAGGACTCGAAATTATTTAATAACGTCCATATTGTAGCAGAGTGTTGCTGAACGACAGGTGTTATTTTATTTTTTATTTAATTTAAAAGTCACCCTTAAACATGCAGCTTTAATAAAGTGTGCGTAACAAGTTCTGTTATCATTAACTCGATTCCATAAATTTTTGCACCAGAGGTAGCTAGATATTCAACCCAGCTACACTTTTTCATCTTCTGTTTTGTACGTCAAGTATCTTTAGTAAAATCTTGACCAAAAAGTAGATTCTCTAGACAAATGTAAATAAACTTTTACAAATACCATTGCAGGTTAGCCTACATGAGATTATTATCATTTTTAAACATGTATTACTTAATACTCATGATATAATGATAAATAATGGTACAAAATGAATTATTACGAAACTGAATAGATTGAATTAATTAGAAAAGTTGATAATTACGCTCTGCTACGTATTTTTAAGCTCTACAAACCGTGCTACGTATGCACGACCTCTACAGAGAGCTGCTTGTTACGTGTATCACTTTTGATGTCACATCCCAATGAGATTATTAGTACATACTCACATACGATGTAGGTTTCATTCTATCGAGACGATATTAATATATTAATAACCATGACAATGTTTACGTCATACAAATAAATATGAAGTAAAGCTTTCTCAACAGACAGCTGTGGGATGTAGATTATTGAATATTTATCTTTTATTTTGTGTACACATGTGTTTCAATATCAGGAAAATAAACACAATTTGCAAATCGTATATAGAGCTGGTACGTCACATAACATAGACGTTTAGACATTTTTACAAAAAAGAAATGATGTCATAAGAGAAACGTGGAGGTGTGGGTTATGTTCGATAGCAGTTTTATTATTTTCTCAATCTATTCAGCGCTGGCAAGCGATCGTGGGTATTTGGCGTTGAAAATTAAAGCAATATGTTATGTGAATGATCGTTTATTAACGTTATGCTTACACGCCGAGTTCTAGATGGTTCGATTTCGCACCCCGCTCACAACAGAATGGCCAACAATCACAGCTGCCTTATAATACACACCAATTAATCACTATTTAAGTTAAATAACTTCACGTTCTGTTACAAATGGTTGTCTGTTAATAAGTACTGTTCAGACAATTAGATTATGCTTTACACTCAATTAATTTTCCATATGAAACCTGAATAATTGTTATTTTATTAAAATAAAATATGATGCATTTCTTGTTGCGTTGGCGCCAAAACTCTCCCATAGATACCATAGCATAGGTTCAGAAAACAAACTGCAAACTCAAAAACGCTCTCTTGTCAAATAAAACTACTCAACTGCACTCGTCAAACCAACAAAGAATTCGCTTCTAAAAAACTTTCAATGACATTTGACCCATATGAGTTAGAACTGGAGTGTGTACTTTAGATGTGAAATAATTAAGAATTAATTAAATTATTTTCATAGAGCCAGATGTCACATTAAGAAAATATGTTTTCATACATTGTATTTTGTATTTAGATTTCCAGCCGCTATTGTGTTGTGGCTAACGTATTAACATTCAATGATTTACATAATGATTTGATTGATTTGTTATGAAAATTTATTGCTTATACAACAGGCTCATCGCAGATATCGAGGTGCGAACCTCACCTGCCTACGGAACAATATATTATAATTCTACGTTTCGCATATCAGTTGAATATCACCCGTATTTCAATGGAAGACAAATGTCAGCAGATATTCTAACATATTACCAGTATCTCACTTAAAATATGCGAGTAGTGATCATGGTTTGGAATATTGAAATTCGGTCAAATTTTTCGATTTTTTTCTTTTATCAAAGGAACAAACAAGGTTTTGTGTGAATTGCAACACAATTGTGTTGTGGCGTCTTAACCGTACAGAGAAAGCTTTTTTGTTTGAAACTCTATTCATCCGACTATGTCACTTGTAATAATATAAATTACAGCAAGGTCGCTTATGTGTGTCACAAATAAAAAGCCAAAACGCGTGTTACTTCAACGAACTACAAAAGTGGGTCAAATCAATTTATTTGACCAACGATAAGCATCATAGAGCTAAAGTAAAAATATGTTGAATAATGTATCTTGACACACATCATAAATACTAATCACGAGCCTCTCAAAAGCCGAGGCGCCGATCTCGATGACCAAAACACCTCCTCTTATTAGCTAATTGGTTCCACGCTAGTGGAGTCCGCTAAGCCAAACAGTCGGCTCGGATGAGCGTCGTAAAAACCACACGCTCTCTATTAAACATTTGCTCTTCGTCACACTATACACCTTGTAAATGATGTGTTGTTTTATAACAAACGAAAATATATACTAACATTAGAACTCTGAAGAGTTTGTTTGTTTGAATCTCAGGAAACGCTGGTCTGATTTGAAAAGATCCTTCAGCGTAGGATAGTCCATCTATCAAGGAAGGCTATAATTAATATTATAATTTTTTTAAATAGGGATCTTTATTATAAATCTAATTATATAACCCAAGATGTAAAAATTACCAAAAAGAGATGATTCAATAAATACGTACGAGGCGGGAGTGAGCTATCAGTGTAATATAAATGTACTATAACTGTATAAAGATATATAGTTTTACAAATTTTAAATGACAATTTGTACATTGGCGAACTGTATAACCTTTTAAGGAACGCACGCAATAGAAGCTTTGGCAAGGAATTCTTGTTTTTCCCGTCGTTTCCACTAATGCTCCACTCCTATTGGCCGTAGCGCCTTAAATAGCCCATATCCTCCGAGATTTATTGACAATCTTACAGAAAGATTTCGAGTGAAACTAGTTGTTAGAAAATCTGTCCCTTTCTGTTTATATTATTATATTTCAGTTGATAAAAGTGAAATAACACATAAAAGCTTTTTAACCTAATATAAAAATGTACTTTTTTATTCAGATATGCACATATATAGGCTACGTGCTAGAAAACATTTTTCGAGTAACAAACAATTGTTAAAACAACAAAAACATTGATGAAGGGAATGTTCTAGCGGCGTCAACGATTCGCCGTCAACATATTATGACAAAAACACGACATCAAATACAATGGCGGGGCTGAATTAACGTTTTTTTTTTGGATGAAAACTCCGCTCACTGAAATGGGCGTTAACAACATTAGTGCTTATTTATATTCTGTTGTGGCCAAGTAAGGAACGGCGTATATCACGGGACCTAAAAAGGTGTCATTTTGATTTAGACCTACAAACTCTAATTTTTTAAAAATTATATATACTAGTTAAATATTTATTAATTATAGAAGAATATTATAGCACATATAATTAAGCCAGAGATATATACATATTTATGTGCATTCAACCATAGCATTTTCCTACTTGATTTTCATTTATTTATTTGTTTCTGCTACTGCTACCTTGAATTCACCACTTACGGTGGGGCATACAGCCGAGCGCTGCATTTCTCATCTATATAAATTGTTAAAATGCACGTGTAATCTTGGAAATAAAGCTTTTTCTTTCTTGCTTCCTTATTTTATTTTATTCTATAGTGAACAACGGAGCAGGTGGGTTTCTTATATGGTAAGAGAACACCGCCGCCAATGAACAACCGCGCCACAGACCGCGCATTTTTTGTGTTGCCGTTTTTTTAGTGTCGTAAAGTGTCAATCGGCGCTTTTAAGGGCCTTCGATATCCTCACCCACGTTTCACGTTGAGTATTCTGTGAGCCCGTGTCCGCATATGCTTCAGTATGGCTCTGCCACGGGTGAGACAGTATTAAGATACTCGCCCAGCCATTGTCAAGCCCTTCCAGAAACAGAATAAATTATAATTGTCTGACCGAGATTCGAACCCGATACCTCTCGCTTCATGGTACACACATAATAAATTTAAGCTACCAGGTTCATTAAGATTCTGTGACAATGACATTTCAATAACATCTTCCTGCCTTTTAATAAATGCAAAACCCTCTGAACCTCAGTCTGCGTCATAATACTTAGTTAACAGTCTCTACTAACAATTTAATTTAGAGCAACATTAACTTTACTAACTTATTGTAAAACGAGTAATTTAAATAGACAAAGAAATAAATATAGTATATGCACTTGCTTTAAAAATATAGAAGATTAAGTGTTTTGGTGAATAAAATCGTTCATTATCTTTTTAACATGAAAATACACGTAAAATGTTTCCTAATTTAATCTCCTGAAAGCAAGCTACGTGTACGTCCCACATGTTAGAAGGCTTATTCATCATATTATTAGTCAAATATTTTTGCACTCCAAAATAAAAGAAGCTGACTCACCCACCTATATATCAGTTCCGCCGGTTTTTCTCTGAAGCAATATAGTCAATGTATGTAGTTTATAGTTTGAACGGTTTTATCACCGATTCTTACTTGATTTTTTAAGTTGTTGGCTATGTTGTCCTACAATAATTTATTCTTTAGATAATTAAGTCATTATCATTTCAAACGCGTACACTTAGCATGCAATCGCTGAAATTATCTACGGTCTAGTGAAGGTTTTGTATTAAACCTATATTCATACAGGTGTTTGGGCTTATCTGCGGTAGCGTTTGGAATGATATCGACACACCTGTCCATAGGTTCCTCGTCACTGATCGGGCGTCCGCTGGTCTTTTGTCCGCAGTGAGCGAAAGGTCGGCGGCGCGGGAGACCGGCTGGCGACGCCGCGGATGTCGCTGCTCGGCAAACCTATCAGCTACCGCGCAACGCGACGCGACGCGTGCTGCCGACGATTCCAATCCAAGTTTTACAATTTTCTAGAGCGGCCCAGGGGTTTCAAGGCCGTCCTCTATCATATGATTGTGTGAGTAGCTTTTTATTAATCAAATAGAGCCAACGGCCAATGGAATAACCGCCGCGATCGAACTAACTCTCATTGGATGGACGTGTCACCTAACATATTTACTAGCGACTTCATTATTTAACTGGCCGCAGTTTAGCAGTTAGCACCGATAAGTGATTGCTTCCAAGTTCACAGACAATAATTAATAGTTAATATTTTGATTGTATTGTATGAAATGTTTTGTGTACATTAGAATAGGCGTCTCTTCATAATTTAATATATTGATATTTTCTGTATTATCTTAACTATTAACTATAAACTATTTTGTTTAAATCTTACAATACGATATTCCTGATAGAACTTAACATGGACAGAATTTATTTTTAACAGAATTTTATACAAAACTAAAAGGATAAGTTAGATACTTCTTAAAGTTAAAAAGCTTATAAAACTGGCCCGATCTCAGACAATTCTTGAAAGTTCAATGTGGAACTCTTTTTGAGTGAGTCAAACTGTTTTAGTTTAGTAAAAGTTAGTTTAAGATAATTAAAACGTGCGTACAATTTCTGCGACTGTCCCCTTGACAATACTAGTTTGGGTTCTACTTTGTAAACTGCTTAAAGTATCTATTGCTACAGGGATTATAAGACATCTAAGAAATTCAAGTTTTTTAATACCTACGCATAATTAATTATTTTATAAACATTATAAAAACTCCAACGCTTATCGTAAGGGCGTAGGCATTTGTGGTCGACAGTTGAAAGTGTCTCTTACCCGTTTGTCCCCTTTTTATAAAACGACAAAAGATTCTAGGTTTAGACAAGACTTATTTCATCACGTAGGCCTCACAGTCGTAAAGATCTATGTACGTTGATTCTATACAATGTTTATAGTAGGGTAAAAGGTAAACGGTATGTCACTATGCAAATAATCCATAGACTAACCCATTTGTCCCCAATTCCCTGTGTAAAAGGCTGTCCGAATATAGCGTAAAGAGCGTTTCCGAAGGCAATGAATATGTCAATAATAAACACGTCGAGAGCACGATACGCTCACAATTCATTCCGAAACGGAGTCCCGGCCGTTTTACCCTTCTTCGCCTATTCCCATACGTTTATGACGAAATTCTTACACATTTCATCTAGTACGTCTCTCTTCCTATATATTATGCAGACACGCTTATGAGATGTACAGAAAAGTGCTGTAAAACAAAGTATTTATTTTATTCCGTACAGAGAAGTAGAAGGATTGTATGTAATTCAACGGAATGTTAGCAAAAATTTTAATAAATATAAACTATGTTTAACACCAACCAACACTCTGTAATTTCTAAAAATATAAAAATGTGACGTAAAGAAATTGGTATTACATGTACTTTTGTACTTTGTCGCGTTTAGCGCTGTGACTCTTTACGAACGAAATGTCATGTAATACCGATAAAGATTAATAAAAAATTAATAAGGATTACACCTGTGGGAGAGCCATGCTGAAGCATATGCTGGCTCACTAATTGGGCCGGCTCGTCTGAAATGATACCACGAGCTCACAGAATACTCATCGTGAATCGGTACTTGTACTATGTGGATATCGGAGACCCTTAAAAGTGCCGCTTTAGCAGTGTTGAAAACCGACAATACAACCAGTGCGCGGACTGTGGCGCGGTTGTTCATGAGCGGCGGTTTTCTCGTACCATATAGGAGACCCACCTGCTCCGTTATCCGCTATAGAATAAAAAAGATATAATAAATCAAATACTAAATCTATTCTGTTGTTGTTTGAATCAAGAGGTGTTATTAAAAGACTTTTATATTCGTCTATTTACTTTCAGAGAAACCAATTCACACTTAGCTTTAAATAACCTTAAAATTTATATTTAAATACCATATATATATTACTATGGAATAAAATTTAAAATATCCTTCCCACTTCTTATAATACCTATAATAGCTCTTTATTTGCGCAAGGGATTAAAACAGCTTGAGCGATTAAAAATTCTGTATAATATTAAAACGGCGATACGGACGTTTTATTAATATGCGACGCCAATGAAAAGGTGGCCATAGGAATGGATAATCCCGTAACCTGTACTCGGATATGGGTCACATACATCTGTTTCAACCATTATTCATTATTCACAAAACTCTTTTGTACCCATCCAAGCGAGGCTCTTATTATATTATCTTAGGATTCAAAGTTGAGTCTAAAGTCCAAACATCTGCAGGATTAGCGGTTTTCTTCATATTGATCATTGAATAGGAAATGATATTATAATAATACCTATAATTTTTTACTTGGCTGTATGTTAGTATTCTTATATTAATATTAAATTTGTTTAGTTGAACGCAGCGGTGTAAAGTCAATAATATATTTCTGTTTAGTATTTTGTTTACGTAGAATCGTATTTCTTGTTTGGCGCCTACATCAAAGTTTCCCTATCCTGTTGATAAAGGAACTCGCTAAGAATAAATAATAAGTTTGTTGGCACTTTTTCACAAACTTTCCTCGAACCATTCATATTTCTACCAACTTACATTACATCTCAATATCTTACCTTTAGGTACGAAAGGTGCACTATAATATTAAAGGAAGTCAATAACGATATCTATAATATATTCGTACAAGTCTAAAATACCTCAAAAAATTGTATGACAATTCAGCCTAGTTTGCCTTCCTGCTCTATATTTTTTGTGACCATAGATAATACTATATGAAACTCGAACTCCTTTGAGTTTGACATTACAAGTTTTTTAGACGTGGCACTAATAGAGCCAGCACGTCGTATCTTACACCATGGGCTCACAGAACACCAACGTGGAACAATACTTGTACTGTTTCTTTCAGTGAGTGAAGATGTTGGAAGCCTGTGAAATTATACGATTTAAGTGATGCGACGTATAAAATCAGCAAAATTCCGTCCAATGTATAATATATTGCCAATTTCAATAATTGTCAGATTGTAAGCATTTTAAAATAAACCATGCTGACGCTGAGCTCCATATAATATACTTAATTCGTGTAATGAAATTAGTCATTACATTTTTATAACAAAAATAGTTTAGTCGCACTAGCTTTGCGTAAGTATAAGGAACAATCAATCATATAAAGAGTTAATATAAGACAATGTTAGTTTCTATATTTTTATGCTTAGTATTAAGTCATAATATATTATTATCATTTAAGTATTAGTTTAGATTGAAGTTAACAAATGATGTACCTACAGAAAATATGAGCATCTTCTAAAACCCAGTATAAAGTACTAATACCCATCGTGATTACATTTTGATCCATGCTCGAGTTTGAAGTTACTCTTAGAATTACGTCTCTTTTATTTTGTTCTTAATTTCAGGCAACCAGTTCAATTCGTTACATCGCTGGCATGGACCCCCTATGTAATCCTATTATCCTATTCCCCCATTCTCTTTTGAAAATTTGTTTTTCCCCCATTGAACTTTTGAGGCTCAACGCATTTCGAACGGACTGATCTATTCTTTTCTGTAATGAAAATACCACGGGCTCAGAATACTCAGCGAGAAACGGTACTTACGGCACTCTTGTACTGTGTTTCGCTGAGTGAATGAGGCTATCTATTTTATTAGGATATGTTTATTAAAACGTGAAGGTATTAGCAAAATCAACCCGCTGAGGAATACAACACAAACAAGAGCTTTGTATGGATTATTTTCCGTAACAAACCACAAACGGTGGCTAACCTTGGTCCACTCAGCTTGCAACTGAATGGGATAAAGGGATAACTCATTTAATATTTAAATTTCATCTATAATTAATGTGAATAATTGCATTTAAAATATGTGCTCTGGCAAGCATTCTATTTTCTGATTCTGATATGTGAAATTCTGTTCAGGTTCTTGATGGTGTTCATGTGTTTGTCACTGTCGGTCTTTTCAACGATTGAAGAGTACGAGGCGAAGGCGGGCATCGTGCTGCTTTATATGGAGGCAGTGGTCGTCGTCTGGTTTGCCATTGAGTTCTGTTTACGGTTAGTCTCTTCTTTATCAAAAAACCCTATCAGGCCTATGTCAATTGTCTTATTCGAAAGTAAAATATATTGTTGGTCTTAACAATTGGCCTTATTAATGTTCCAACTGAAATCACAGAAATTTGAAACTGTTAAATTATCGTATTGGGTTTATATATAATTTAATATTCAACTATAATAGAAAATAAATATTTATCCTTAATTTCTATTACTCTATGGACTGCTCTAATTATAAGTGAAAATTCGTCAATATACTAATACACCCCATACCCGCCATCGGTCTTGTACGCTTAACCACTTAATCACTGCATAAATTTTAGGTACAGAGATTTTCTAATCATAACCAAAAGTACATAATTTATTTAGAGATAAATTCTTTTTAATTAATATAAAGATACACGAAGAGAGGCGCGGTTCAAAATGAGTTTGACAAATTAAAATTTGCAGCCCATTCCAATTTCTTTTGAAAGCGTAGCAACTGAAAACAATAACATAACTAAAACGAAGCTCTCCCGACCACTTAATTATTCAATCAGCTTCTTTGGCTCGACTTCCCATTTTTAATTAACATTGTAAGAGATTACTTCATATTAATAAACAGTTTCAATTTAATTCTCATTCTACAGATTAATTAAATATTTGAGAGAATTTTGATACTCTGTACCGTCGTTGACGGTGACAGAATCAAATGGTGTGCTGTCACTGTCAACTGTAACGCGTTGGTTTAAAGATAGATTAAACAGTAACAGATTTGCAAGGGATTTTTAAAAAAATACCTTTAAAAGACTACACAAAGTAATACTTACAATAATGACAAGACCACGATTTCTCCCGCTTTAATTTCGTCCTCGCGTGATTCCAAACGTGCCTTTCTTGATAAATGAACTGTCCAACGGTAAAGTAATTTTCCAATTTGAACCGTGAGTGTCTAACTAGCGCGTTCCAAATGAGCTCTATAATCTTTGTTTTTAAAAAATATGATACAGAGCTGAAATACACATCAGTGTAAGGGCTTCTTTTGAGAAACTACATCTCATTGATATATAGAACCTATTTATGAATCCAAACTTTATGAGATTACTAAAATGCGTTATATGGAACATTCTTCAATATAATGTACTTAGTTACCTGTTAATTATAATAGTGTTATGTTTTGCACGTAGAATATTATGTTTGCTCAAAGTTGATTAATTTCGCAAGATAAAGCTACCTCCCACAAGAAGATGACGTAAATCGTATTATACACAAATTCCTTTGTGGCTAAGTGGATGATGCATTAAACTCAACGAAAAATTATTATAAATGTAAATAAATTAGTATTTCTTTGTTTGATTAATCCACAGTCTATAAACGAAATGTCATGCTTGTTTGATCTTAAATCACTCAGCAATCAATTTAACGTAACAGTATAAAAACTTATGTCAATTTAAATACTAAATCTAGTTTATTATTTCTGTGGATCGAAAAGTGTTACGAATAGATCTTTGTATTAGTTAGTATAATTTAAGTGGAGGATTTGTACCTACTTAATAAATATTACTGTTATTTTAGAGAAAAATTTCATTTTTATTTTTTTACTCTGAACTTAGTTTTAAATGTGTGTTATATAGACATGTAAAGAGAGATCATGCTTTCAGACGGTATCTTCTCATAAGTACCAGTTAAACACGAGAATATTACATTGATTAATATGTATTCAGCGACGAAAGAGCCGCCTGCCTGTCAAGAACGCCTAACTAGGTGTGCACAAATATCTTACATCTGCTTAGATTTATATTTAGGTTGACTACTTAATTACATACACGAAATGCATTTGCAATAAAAAGTATCCAATTTTAGAATGTATAATATCTGACGCGCGCCAGCAAACGAAAAATACTGTTCCGCGTTCTCAGACGGAATAGCTACGCCTCCATAATAGCTCTACAAAAGCGTGGTCTTCACTCGTTTATCGTAAATATTAAACATTAGTTCATTTGGAACATTCACTAAAGCATATCTTTGAACGGAGTTTATGAATAATGTTAGCTTCTATATATCCGCTTTCCATACCAAATTATATATTATTAAAACACTATTGCCAACAATTATACCTTTCTATTTAAAATAAATAAGTATGAAAGGGTGAAAAATTTAATTGCGCCAATAATTTTTGATTACGTTCCGGCTACATAATCCCGCTATGAAGCTAAAGCGATGTGCACAGATAAAAAGACTGCTTGTAGAGTTTTTTTATGGTATAGCGGACAACGCAGCAGATGCGTCTCCTATACGTTATGAGTACACCGCCGCCCATGGTCTGTGCTTTGGTTGTGTAGTCGGCTTTTTAGGCCGCTTAAACAGCATAATTTGATTAATTTGCGTTGAAGTAAGATTTATTTCCTATCGATGCGATCTTAAACCCAACTGAGGTGGATAAAAAATAATTCACCCACGTAAGCATAAACAATTTTACCATAAAAATGACTTTGTGGTGAATCAATAGATAATAATAGAAAATTTCTATAAAAACAATTTCTTTATAGAAGTGACCGTTTTCATTTATATTGTTATTGTAAACTTCACGCCGGCCATCTTGAATATCCTCTATGTATAGTCATTGGTGAGATAAAAGTCTTTATAGATTATTAAAAGTTTAAGTGCTTTCAGCGATAAAGCTGAACGTTAAAGATACACTAATTATAAAATTTGTACTAATTTTATAAAACTGAATAGTTTTCTCTTATCTTAGGAGGTAATGGTTCGATATAAAATATCTTTTAGTTTTGGTTAGGTTATGACGTCACGTTACGACACATTTTATTAAAAGTAACTTCAACTGTTTTGTTATGTTTAACATAGTTTTGAAAAGAATGTTTAACATTTCATCAATTTATCTATTTTTTTGTCGTTGTAATTTGTTCGGTTTTCCTTCTCCTTTACCTTAAGTTTAGTTTATATACAGTAACTAGTAGGGTCAGCAGACGTCGTTCTGCCCGCTACACTATCCACCGAGTCTGACTGACGTGTTTCTATTAAGTATTGTCATGTTTGCACAATACAATTATAAACTGTAATCTGTGTGTTATTCTGGTCATAAGCTATATTACTACAAAGTTTGACTAAAATACGTTCTTTATTTTCACGTGAAGGAATAAAAAACATCCATCGGAACAAACTTTCGTATTTATTAAGCACAAATAAGTAAAAATCAGGAATAGTTTCACTGTATTATCGTCACTATAATTTGAATTTGATTTACACTTCGGTCTACGTAACACGTGGTTGGCTATGCTAACATCAAAAATTAAAAAAATAGAAATAATTGAATTTCACGCTATTTCTTTTACTACAAAATAAATTTAATTTATACTTTAGCCTCAATAACACGTGGTAATTTTCCGTGGTAATTTTTTTAAAATTGTCCGAAGTGATACCATGGGCTCACAGAATACTCAGCGTGAAACGGTACTTGTACTATGTTTCGCAGAGTAGCTGAGGATATCGGAGGCCCTCAAAAGTGCCGTTTAAGCAGCGTAGAAAACCGGCAACACAACCAATGCGCGGACTGTGGCGCGGTTCGTGATGGGCGGCGGTGTTCTCTTACCATATAGTAGACCCACCTGCTCCATTGTCCGCTATACCATAAAAAAAGATTGAATAGCATGCTATTACGACGCAATTGGCGCGAGTGGCATCCCATGAGTTAGCTTACGGCAAACGGCGAGTTGTGTATTTTCCGGCGCTGGTCAAATTTAATATAGTGTACCGGCATTGCGTAGCGAGTGAGCCGTATGCTCTTGGGAGACTTGCTAATTGGCTTGGCTTCCAAACATTTACCGAGTATTTGCCTTACTTAAGTTGGTCAAGCACTCGCCGAATACAAGCCTAAAATAACTTTAGCTTTGTTTGTACTGTTTCAAAATTTATTCCACTTCTATTTTATTTGCCGCTGCGCTGATGCGGAAAAATAAAGGTTAAGATTTATTCATATAGAATTGTTAAAACATGTTCTTGTGGTGACTTTATTATTGTTTGGTACCACCAGTTGTCGACGTGGCTTTCAGAGTATAATTGGCAAGACACTAGAAGACTTTATTTATTATGTTTTATTTATAAAATATTAATAATAGAGCAGTAGTATTTCATTAAATCTTCATTTATTCCTAAAAGTTTCTAATATAAGAGCGTTCATACGCAAATACTTCGCCTTTACAATATAAGTTAAAATATATTACGATGTTTTAATGCGGTAGATGTAACCATAAGACTAAATTTTGTTATACCATAGTAATTTTTATCCTGAATTGACCAATACAACTTGGGTACCTTCAAATAGAAGTGATGCAAGGGCTGGAGGTGTCCATGGGCGGACGACCCCTTACCCTAGTTGCTACGCTGCTCGTTTGCCTCCGTTTGCATTTAAAAAATACCTCATCATCATCATTTCAGCTGTAAGACGTTCACTGCTGGACATAGGCCTCCCCCTTGGACTTCCATGATTACATGTCAGAGGCGACCTTTATAAGGTCGTCTGTCTACCTTGTGGGTGGACGTTCCACGCTGCGCTTGCTGGTCCGTGGTCTCCACTCTAACACTTGTCGGTCCCATCGGCCATCCGCTCTACGTGCGATGTGGCCTGCCCATTGCCACTTCAGCTTGCTAATTCGGCGGGCTATGTCG